>OVAU01003338.1:0-11202 GCA_900406315.1 Biscutella laevigata subsp. laevigata
TAAATATTAACACGCGCAAAAGCGCGGGTGCAACTCTAGTATAGACTCTTATAGATAACATAAAATCCAAATCATATCTTAACTAGAAAATCTTAACGTGATCTAAGAATATTCCAATATTTTTGCTGATAAAATTTCAGATGAAAAAAAAAAACAAGGACTATTGGTTACTGAAGTTGAGTAATGAATTCTAGAGAAAACTAAAGCAACAACAAAAGTGGACTTTTTGACAAACTTTTATAAAGAAAACGAGAAGTGACCTTTAAAACTCATAGGAAACAAATATAGATGATGACAAAAACAAAAGAAGTTGCAGTACAGTGTCGTAATCGTGCCATGTAACTTCCAGTTCCAGAGTTCTTGGAGATTAACATTTTAAGAAACATCAGAAACAGTTAGATTTTGATTTTGAAAATGAAACGAAAACCAAACAGAGAACAAAGAAAAAAAAAACCGGTATCAACTCAAAATCTGTCTCAAATCTTTGACAAAAAAAAAAAAATCTGTCTAAAATCTAAAAACTGTAGAACCAGAAGTCGAAAAATGAGGAAGAAGCGCAAGATAGCTTTATTTACATCATTCTCCGGTAATGTGCACACGACGACGTTCCAACGAAACCAATCTCTTTTTTTTTTTTTCTTCTCTCTCCGTCGTCGTCTCTTCTTCTCTCTTAAACTCTGTCACGCTCTCTCTTTCTCTCTCTACACAGAACAAACAAAATATTAAAGTTTTCGTCTTTCCGATTAAACCAAAATTCAGCATTCTGGTTTTGATTCCTTACCCAAATCAGAAAACAAAGTAGGCATTTTTTCTGGGTTCTTAGAATTTGAAGAGAGAGAAAATTTAGAGCGAGAAAAGTTAAGATTTTTGGTATAGATCTCTCTCTCTGTTCTTTCGTGTTTTTGGGAAATTTTCTACAAGAAACAAAATCTCTTCGACAATTCTGCTTCGATAGTGGGTCAAACTCGACGGTTGACTTTTGTTGCGTTATTATCAGGTTAATGTTGGTTCAAGACTGAGAAATTTCGAGAATTGGGAGAGATTAGGGTTTGTGGAATTTTGGAAAAAGGGTACTTGCTGTTTCTGGATTGAGAAATAGTGAAAACGTTTTTGGTGATGCAGTGATTGGTTTTTGTTTAGAAATCAGAAATATGATTGTCAAACGGAAATTGAAAACTCGAGTACCGAGTTTGAAACGCTGCAACTCAGCGAGTGAGAAAGGTGATGGAGCTCGGAAGAAGAGGAAAACGAGCTTAAGTGGTAAGGATTACTATTACCCTCTAAATCTTCTAGGAGAGATCGCTCCAGGGATAGTTCCGGGGAAACTCAACGGAAAGAATGGATTATTTGCTTCGTGGTGTAAAGAAATATCGTCTTCTCCGGTTGAGGTGGAGTCGGAGTCAAAGTCAAAGAGAATAGTTTCTGATCCTGTCCGTGGAAGGGATCGAACTGCTGATGTTTCTCGGCCACCTCTTGTGAGGACATCTAGGGGACGAGTTCAGGTGCTTCCTTCTCGGTTTAATGACTCGGTTCTCGAGAATTGGAGGAAAGATAGCAATAGCGAACGCGAGGAAGAGACTGAAAAAGAATACAGGAAGGAGAAAGTCAAAACAAGTAGTAACCATGGTTTGAAAATCAGGCAACAAGAAGCTAAACCCGGCCCTAAGAACCTCAAGTATAGTAGTGCATTGAATGAAGAGAGAGATGATGATTGTGAAGAGATTGTGAGGTATAGTAACAGCTTCGACATGAAGAAGCATATGATGAGTTATATCGAAGAGGAGGCACGTCCCAAGAAAGAGGGTACGTATGGGCCTGAGGATTTTTATTCTGGTGATTTGGTTTGGGGTAAATCAGGAAGAAATGAGCCATTTTGGCCGGCTATTATTATCGATCCAATGACGCAAGCACCCGAGCTTGTTTTGCGTTCTTGTATACCTGATGCAGCCTGTGTCATGTTCTTCGGTCACACTGGGACAGAGGATGAAAGGGTATATATATTGTCCTCTTGTATGATTCTGAAAAGCAAGCTGTTTGTTGGAATTTTGATTGTTGTTAACTTGAATATTCAAGCAGGACTATGCATGGATTAGGAGGGGGATGATTTTCCCTTTTGTGGAATATGTAGACAGGTCGGTTGCTGCTACAATCTTACTAACAAAAATTATTAATATGTATGTGAAATGTTTTGCTTAAATTTAGTTGTTGTTTAGGTTTCAGGAACAGTCTGAATTGCGTGGATGCAACCATGGAGATTTTCAGATGGCACTTGAAGAAGCTCTTTTGGCAGACCAAGGGTTCACAGAGAAACTCATGCAGGATATTCACATGGCTGCTGGTAACCAGATTTTTGATGATTCTGTCTGCAGATTTATTCAAGAAGCTGCAGGCTCAAGCCAATGTCTTGATCAGGTTGCTCCAAGCCAGGCAGGTTTCTCTTGCTTGGGGTTATTTTTTTAGCATATATAGTTTATTACTTGATGGTTGTAGCAATTGAGTTTATTTATTTGCAGGATATGTTGAAGAAATACAGAAATCCACGAGCCTGTGTAGGATGTGGACTGATCCTTTCTTCTAAGATGGAAAAGAAAATGCTACCTCTGGTTCCCGGAGATGAATTGTTATGTAAATCTTGTTCAAGGGTACGTCGTAAGGTTTTTTGCTTTGCGCCTTGTTCAGCTTTAATCCGATGAAAATCAACTAATTATCGTTGCAGTTGACAAAACCAAAACAGGTTTGTGGTGTATGCAAGAAGAGATGGAATCATTTGGATAGTCAGAGATGGGTAAAAAGACATACGAATAATGTGATATTTGTATTGTAGAATCATGTAATGTTTTCTTGCAAGTTGATCCTTTTATTACTTACGGTGTATCAGGTGCGTTGTGATGGCTGTAAAGTCTGGATTCATTCAGTTTGTGATCAAATATCACATAAGCATTTTAAGGTACATGTTCATGTTGCCCTTTTGTCAAGGCTATATCTTGTTTTCAATTACTTGCATGTGCTGAGATCAACTTCATTTGATAATCTGAAGGATTTGGGGGAAACAGATTACTATTGTCCCGCATGCAGAACAAAATTTAACTTTGAATTATCAGATTCAGAAAAACAAGACTCAAAATCCAAGTAAGGCCAATTTCTTCCAACTATAATTTTCATTCTTACCAACAATTGAATTGTGAATAGCATATTCTAACTTTAGGAGTTTTCTCGTATAGAACTGGCAAAAACAATGCACCAATGGTCCTCCCAGATAAGGTTATTGTTGTATGCTCAGGAGTAGAAGGCATATACTTTCCGAGGCTTCATTTGTAAGCGAACGCCATTTAATCTCTCTCTCTCACACACATTGTTTTTCACTTCTACTGCATCGTAATCACCTCTGGAAAACTGGGCAACGCAGCGACCTTTTAACTTCTAACTTCTCCCAAATGTTTAGGTAGCTTTGTGAAATGATTTTTGTTTATTTGCAGAGTCGTATGTAAATGTGGATCTTGTGGACCTGAAAGGAAAGCACTTAGTGAGTGGGAAAGGCATACTGGTTCAAGAGCCAAAAATTGGAAAACTAGTGTGAAAGTTAAAAGCTCCAAGCTGCCTCTAGAAGAATGGGTTAGTACAACTTTACTTGTTTCCTTTTTAGGGATATGATCTTTTGCTGTTGAACTTCTCCTATGAATTACAAACACTGAACTGTTATATTCCTTTACTCTGCAGATGATGAAATTAGGAGAGTTCCACGCAAATGCTACGACAGGCAAACCTCCTAAACGACCTTCTATAAAGCAGAGGAAGCAGAGATTGCTTTCTTTCCTGAAAGGTATTAAACAATTGAGATCTCAGGAACCTAATGAAAAGCTTCAGCTGCGTTGTGTGTTGCTTATGTTGGCCTTTTCTTTCACTATTGGTAGAGAAATATGAGCTAGTCAATGTGAAGTGGACAACAGAGCGATGTGCAGTTTGCAGATGGGTTGAAGATTGGGACTACAACAAGATCATCATCTGCAACAGGTGTTGCTTTATTACGTCTTTACTCGTTTTTTTCGAGCGAAATTACAGAGTGTGGAGAAAATGCATTATTCCCTTGGTATAAATGTCGGACTTTCAACAATCACTCCTAGTAGTCAGAGAGAAACCATACTTGTTTCCTTAACATAATTACTGGAAAATATCTGACTTGCGAAGAATTATCTGGTATCATGATTCTTATGTCTTTTGCTTCTCAGATGTCAAATAGCAGTTCATCAGGAATGCTATGGGGCGAGAAACGTTCGTGACTTCACATCATGGGTCTGCAAAGCCTGCGAGACACCTGAGATCAAACGAGAGTGTTGCCTCTGTCCTGTAAAAGGCATGTCTTTCCATTATGCATTTCCTATTTAGTGAAGCATATATAACATGATCGTGTCTTATTTACTTTTACAACTACCACAACCGGTAAAAAGATGTACTTCACCGTAGTTATCGCTTTTCCCGGTGACACCTATGCATTCTTCACAGGGGGTTTTATAGAGCATAGTTGGTTTCTTTGGAAAGATGTAATCTCCATCGAAACTTTTGCATTGTTGCCCGTTAAGTAAACTTTTGCCTATATTTGTGAACTGATGAATAGGAGGTGCATTGAAGCCAACTGATGTGGAGACACTGTGGGTTCACGTGACATGTGCTTGGTTTCAGCCAGAAGTATGTTTTGCAAATGATGAAAAAATGGAACCAGCTTTGGGGATTTTGAGTATTCCATCAAGTAACTTTGTGAAGGTATATTCCTGATTCCTGATTCCTGATTCCTGATTCCTGATTCCAGCATTGGTTTGATTGTCCTCCCACAGATATATTGTTCGTAACCTTTTTGAAAGTTTCACTATTTGCAAAACTGAAAAAACAAGAAAATTTCTCCTGTTGTTGATGAATCCCAGATTTGTGTAATATGCAAGCAAATACATGGCTCATGCACTCAGTGTTGCAAGTGCTCTACGTATTATCATGCCATGTGTGCTTCTCGGGCTGGGTACAGGATGGAGGTAAGTCTTATTTTTGTTCATCTTTCCTCGGTCCATTAGAAAAAAATTTGTTTTATGAGACTCACGCACGCTTGAGCAGCATGGAACCAAATTGCTGTAACGTTTTTATATTTCTTAAAGTTTTTACAATCTCTAAGAATTACTGTTTTTTTATTTGGTAAAGTATAAATGTTTTTGGTAATATATCCACATATTTAATGTAGTTGCACTGCTTGGAGAAAAATGGTCGACAGATAACAAAGATGGTGTCATATTGTGCTTTTCACAGGTAAATTTTTCTCAGTCCGCTGCTTGCAAAAACCTGATATTGGATTTCGTGTTACTAAATCTTGTTTCTCTGTTGTGGTTTCTTGGTGTAGGGCTCCGAATCCAGATACTGTGTTAATTATACAAACCCCTTCAGGGGTCTTCTCTGCCAAAAGTCTTGTTCAAAACAAGAAGAGAACGGGTTCGAGGCTTATTTTAGCTAACAGAGAAGAAATTGAAGAGTCCCCCGCAGAAAACACCATACCAATTGATCCATTTTCTTGTGCTCGTTGTCGAGTCTTTAAAAGAAAAATTAATAGCAAGAAGGTATCATTTCTGTATCTTTTAAGAAGTTTGTATGCATAGGTTTCAAAACCCTTTGTTCACTAGACCGATTTGTAACGTTGGGGTTTTTTTTGGTATATAGAGGATTGAAGAAGAAGCTATTCCTCACTACACAGGAGGACCACGTCATCATCCTTCAGCAACGATCCAAACTATGAACGCATTCAGGGTAAAGACGAAATCTTTCTCTAGTGAGAATAAGCATAACTCACCAGGAAACACACAACTGGGCACTAAATCTTTTCTTTGTTATGTATAATGTGTAGCATGTGGCGGAAGAGCCGAAATCATTTTCTTCGTTCCGAGAACGGCTTCACCACTTGCAGGTAAGCATATGCTTGAAAGAGATTGTGCTCTGTTATTCGTTGATCAACATCTTAAGAGTTTAATGTCTTGTGAACAGAGGACAGAAATGGATCGGGTTTGCTTTGGTCGATCTGGGATACATGGATGGGGGCTTTTCGCGAGAAGAAATATTCAAGAAGGAGAAATGGTAGGTAGAGCCATCGGATCATACTTCGTCCAAGACAGAACTTTTGCATTTCCTCTGAAGTTTTGAGGAATTTTGAAATGTCTTTTCTTTCTCAGGTTCTTGAATATCGCGGGGAACAAGTAAGAGGAATCATTGCAGACTTAAGGGAAGCAAGATATCGTAAGGAAGGGAAGGATTGCTATGTGAGTTGAAACCGATATTTCTCTTGGGACAGTCTTTAAATTGGATTTGAGTATAGAATTCTGAAACTTTTATGCTTGTTCTAAATTATGTTGCAGTTGTTTAAGATCAGTGAGGAAGTAGTGGTGGATGCTACAGAAAAAGGGAATATTGCTCGACTAATAAACCATTCGGCAAGCAACCCATCCTCTATATAAATTGAGTGATTGCCAATTCAGAGTCTAAAACCCCAATTTGGTGTGTTGTGTGATGCAGTGTATGCCAAATTGCTATGCAAGGATTATGAGTGTAGGAGATGACGAAAGTCGGATTGTTCTGATTGCCAAGACCACAGTAGTCACTGGCGAGGAGTTAACGTATACATATATCACTCTTGAAACAGTTAAAAGTATCAAGCTTTGATTCATTCACTAAGAATACCAACTGGTTGTGTGTATGGCAGGTATGACTACTTGTTTGATCCAGATGAGCCAGAGGAATTCAAAGTGCCATGTCTATGTAAATCCCACAACTGCAGGAAATTCATGAACTAGAGAAAGATTTATGTAGCTGCTCTTACACATAAGAAGACAAAGAAGAAGATAATTAAGCATCGTTTTGCCTTCCGTGACTACTACTAACCCAAGAACACCATGCTTGAATAGGAAGCTCATGAAATTGGTCATAGACACATCTTTTTCGATAACTATACAAGATACTGCTTTAATGACATAAGCTCTAAGGCATTTCTTTTGTAGGTGGGGGGAGAGAGGTTTGTCGCTTAGTTGTTTCTAATTTGCCATTTGTATAGCTAACTCTTCAAACCTTTTCCTTTCAAGGCTTTCAATTAAAGTATCAAAAAGAAACTGAAAACAGAGCTTTTTTTTTTTCCTAATGATTTTTTTTATTATTTCTTCCGGCACAAAAATGGGTTAAAAAGGGCACAATAAAAAGAAACGGGAGAAGAAAATAAGCAATGGATTTGAGAAAAGAAATTGCATTGGAGGTAAAGGATGAAAAAAACAACAAAAGGAGATGGAATTATAGAGCCCATTAAAGGATGTTAAGGCCCAAATGAGAGCTTGGAAGAGATATTTGATGGTCAGACGTAGACGTGAGTCGACCTCGAGGCGCGATGCCTCAGGCGTACTTCATCACGCAACTCTCACGAGCTTCTGTGTCCTTATATACGACTTTTCGTTTTTGTTTACAATTTCTTCTGATTTTGGGGTTATCAGTTTTTAATGTGAAATTGCTTTTCGGTTCGTCTCAGGATTTTCTCTTTCTCTCTTGTTTGATCGGTTCTTCTTACTGGTAATCTTTTGACTCTACTATTATGATTGAATGTTAAGTTTTTCACGTAATCTCTCTTCTTTTTTCGGGGTAAGACATTGAATTTCTTGATTATTTGGGAGATAAGTTTTGACGGATTTGACTTTCCTATAATACTCATGTGAACAAGTATCTATTTCGTGGTGGGAGAGATTAATAAATTTATATGTTGTGTTTGTGATTTACTTGATGAATTCAAAAAGGGTGTTGTGTTGAAACTTTGTAGATAGAAGAAGCTTTTGGGGGTGTTTTTGTTTGTTGGATGGCACTTTGTGGTGTTTGTTCGACGACTCCAAATCTACGGAATTTGCAAGTGGTGCCTTCTTCGAAGAATTCGAGCATTGGTTTTAAAAGGACTCGTAGTTTATGGCAACCCGCAAGTTCAGTTTGTGTAAAGCCTGTGAAGTTTCGTTGTTCTTCTTCCTTAAAGCCTTCGTCTTCTAATGTGGAGATGGACGAGGACGTTCAGAGTAGTGATTCCTCAGCACATGTGATGCAGTTCAAATGGTCTGATTTTAAGATTCTTAATCATGTTAGCATTGGTCATGGCGGCCGGGTATTATTACCAGATTTTTATTGTTTGTTTTTCTTACATGTTGGTTTTGGATTTGTCTCCATATTTCTAACTGTCTTTCATTACCTTACAGGCCGATGAGCTAGTGTTTGAAGCTACAGTTCAGGTTCCAGATAGGTCAGTTTCTGCTTCATTGTAATACAAGATTTCAGGATGACTTTTCAGGGGCTTCATCTGTGATGCTTCAATTTCACAGCCCTTTGTTTAACCAAGGAGTTGTCCTTCGTAAATTGAATACCACTCAAGCTCAACGAAGGGGAAGAAGAGCCATTGAAGTTTGTCCTCCCTTTTCCCATTTCCATTACTTCTATTATGTTGCTTAGTGTGATCTCTTCAGTATTGTAACAGAATTTGTACTACTTGCAGGTATTGAAAAAGCTAGTTCGTCGTAGACTTCTCTATCATTCTTACTCAATGCAGGTGCACGGTTATATCTCCAATAACTTGAGCGATGATCTTTACTCATTTACCCTCGTACATGGGGTACGTGCTTCAGAATGTTGTTGATATACTGTTTCTTCATAGCCTTATAGGTGTCTACCATTCATTAATATTCATCTCTTATTGCAGTGCCATGGGAGTTTCTCAATTAGGCACTGGCTTCAGCAATCTGATTGGCTTCCAACATTAGAGGCTACTCTTGCACTAGATGAAGAATCCTTTAGAAGGGTGGGTGATGATACAACTGGAGGGCCTGCAGTTTCAAGGCAGTTAAGACTAATCCGTATATTAATGAGGGATCTTTTAATTGGAGTATGTACTTCAAACAAGCAGAATAGTTCCTTTTTCTGTCTTCATTTATTTAACATGTTTTTTTGGTGTTCTTTAACTTGAAGGTCAATTACTTGCACAGTCATGGTCTTGCTCACACAGAACTGAGATTGGAAATTGTGCATATTAGCCCTGTGGATAGACATATCAAAGTATAGTATTATATACTTTCAATAGTGAAGTTTGATTATTAGGGAATTTCCGTCAACTAATTTCATTTGTTTCCCAACTATAGGTAGGGATCCTCGGAAATGCTGCTGACTTTTACGAGGATGGTCCAAGTACTAGCAGCGCTTACAGTACCATGGACAGACGACAAATGATGATAGCTTTTGACATTAGGTGTGTATATTATATTGAGAAGATATTATAACTATAATGTCGGTTTCTTACATTACTCAGCCTAACTTTACTTTATCTTTTCATGGTCAAAGATGTGTTGGATTCATGATGGCAAAAATGGTACTTCGAGAACTAATGGATCCACTAATCATGGCGAAATTGAAGTCTTTCCTTGCAAAGGTATTAAGTGCCTGGTGTTATAATCCGTAGAATAAATTTATGTTAATGTTCATTACAGTAATTAGTCTTAATATTTAGGGGAATGATCCTTCATCGCTACGTGAATTCTTCGTGATGACACTGAGTACAAACTCAAAATCTGGAAATACCGGAGTGCAAGTAAGTACGCAGCAGCTAACTGCTATCTTTGCTTATATCAGCATAATAAATAGTTCTTTTACTCACCGTGGGATTAAACATTTTATTTATAATCACCACTTGTTTGCACTCAGATACTTGATAGAAACTGGGGAGCAGGTTGGCACCTTTTATCGTCGTTAATTGCTACCAGACCTTCTAAAAGAATAAGGTAACATAAAAAACATTAGCGCCGATAATATTACCAAAAACATTAGGCCTTAGTTTAGAACTAAGAAGCTACGTTAACAAAAGCAATTTGTTGGGGGTTTGGTGCAGTTGCTTGGATGCTCTTAAACATCCCTTTCTATGTGGACCAAGATGGCGCGTTGCTCCATCAATGGACATAATCAGATGGGGTCTTGGATCAACCGCAGTAAGGATTTCAGAAGAATACATTTACCGCATGCCTCAGGTATTTTAGATATTTTGCTGTTGTTTCTAAAAGTTTAGACCTTTACTCACCCTGTTCCGTCTCCCAAAATTCTTATACAGCGCCAAAGACTTGCTCACTTCGTTGAACTTATGGAGATGTTAAACCCATGTCCGAAACCAAAAGTATGAATCACCACCTCTCATGATTCCTTTTGCCTTTGATTTAACTCTCTTGGAAAAGAAAACATAATTGTTAATCTCTTGGTTAAACACAGTGTTGGTTGGAGCTTTTACCGGGAAAATGGCGTCTGTTATATTCCACGGGAAAGCACATAGGTCTAACTCTGCGTCAGCCCTCTACGCGTGCTCTAATAGGCAACGCACACTTAACAATTAGCCGAGCCAACAACACTTCACTTTCCTTTACCTCTGATATAGGCTTCACCGTCATAACCAGTAAAGACTGGCCACACAACAAAACCGGAGCCAGGGGTACTTTACAAACGCTCTCTCAATTCAGACTAGTAGCCGGAAAAAGACTTTATCTCAAAGAAGAAAAAAAGAACATTGGTAAGTTCTCAATGGGAGAACCAGATGCAGAAGAAGGTCTAGCCGAGAAACTAGAGACTGAGAAATGGAAAAAAGTTATGCCCTTCAAGGAGTTTCCATCGAGTCTTCCTGTAGCGAAACTCGTGTCTGGAGAAATCGAGGTAACAGTGAACATGACTGATCGTATAGATTCACCTGGGAATGTGATTGGAGAAGTTAGAAAACAGATTCCGCAGGAGATGTTCGATCTGTCTAAGCTTGTGTGTGGGACTTATATAGACAGTAGGTTGCTTGTACTTAGGTGTGTGAATGGTTCGGCATTGTTGTTCACAAGGTCTTGCTTGGGACCATAAATCTATGTAGTCGCTTGGCTGTGTTCGTGTGTAACAAATCATCATTCTTTTTTGGGTCTAAACCTTGTAGTACTAGCTTCTGTGTATGTATGTCTTGTAAATGCTTGCTTTTGAGATTGTAATAAGAACTTTTCAATAGTTGACAAAAAAAAAAAAAAGAACTTTTCAATAGAAGGTCCCATCGAAAAACCGAACATTGTTTTTTATAGGGTACTAGAATTGTACCCGCATTATATGCGGGATGATTTTCTTTAAATTATAATATTACGATATTTTAATAGTATA
>OVAU01003339.1:0-11200 GCA_900406315.1 Biscutella laevigata subsp. laevigata
CAACAGGTGAAATCGTGATCCAAATTCTATTCGAAATAAAAATTTAAATTTAAATAAATTTATAGAAAATTATTTATTAAAATAATAATTAATATTTATTAATCACATATTTAATATGTAAAATATAATTTCTATAAATTAAAATATTGTAACATTATTATTTAAAAACGCATTACTCTATATATAATGTGGGTACAGTTTCTAGTATTATATATTAATGTAACCCACTATACTAACACCACGTATAAACCATAATTAGTAGTGTATAATAACAAAATACAAGATTTAATTATTTTTTGTATATATATTTACAATATCGAAATCAAACACAAATCATATTATAGTGATCCTATAATATTATATTAACCCAAATCACTAGACTATATATATTTGATTACAAATCAAGTGTTTTGCTACACTATGGCTCGACCTCAACATAACACATACATTGAATAAGCTTGTGGTTTCGTCTTATGACTACTATTCATCACTTTATTTAATTATATAATTTTACATTTAAGTAGTTTTTTAATCCTCCAGATATTGACTAAACTGCAGTTTAATTACCTTTAAAATTTCTGCAGAGTGAAGAAGATCCTCCCTCCATTTCTTCTTTATGTTCTCATTTTTCACTGTACGTTTTCTAAGAAAATCTTGTGGTTATAGATCAAACTCCACTACCTCATCTTTTCCAAATCGTCCAACTACTAAAACTTAATTCATCTATATATAGTTACAACCTTAAATCTAAAACTATATCGGTTAAAGTTTTTAAAGAACATTTATGCAAGAATTTTACATTAGCCTTTTAATATTTTGCAAACAAAATTATCAGTGCAATAAGTTTAAATTATGTAGCCGAATGCAGTGGCGGATCTAGAAAACAAATTCATGTGAGTCAAAATCAAAATTGTAATATTTCATGTGGGTCAAATTAACAAAATTTAGCTAGATTAATTAATTAAATTAAAAAATAGCTTGAAATTAAAAAAAAAAATTTGAGTTGGGTCAATTGCCCCACCTAAATAGGTGCTGCCTCTGCCACTGGCCGAATGCGATAAATTAATTTCATATATAATATCACCTCTATAAACTAATATTTGATGCCACAAATTCTGTTGCCGAATGTCACAAATGACCGGTCCATTAGTCAAATTCTCATAAATGAGAGAAGCATATGCACTTGTAGAGATTCGAAATCTGACCTGATAACAATGATGTCAAATATTTAACCACTTAACTAACTTATGAATCACTTTATTAATTAAGAAAAAAAACAATACTCCCTTTGTTCCTTATTAGTTAATGTTTAAGGGTTTTTCATGTTCATTAATAAAACACAAAAAAACATCATTTAGTTTTTATTTTTTCATAAAAGCACTATTAATTTCATATTAGCCAATCAAAAACCATACTTCATAATATTAATAATTTTTAACTTAAAATTTATACATTGAAAATCGAAAAACATCAATTAAAATGAAACAAAAATAAAACTCTAAAACATTCTTTATAGAAGAACAAATGGAATATTAATCATGAATCTGAGTCCTAAAAACTATTGCCTATGAAAAATAATGTAAATTGCCATAAAATTCGTGTATTAAGCAACTTGTATATATCATCAAAACGTCAATAAAAGAGAACGCGTGATTTTAGATTAGAATTGCTTTTAATAAATTTTCCCTAAAAAGACGGCTAAAATGATGTTCAAAATTGTGTAATGATGAAATTTGTCTTCGCCGGTCTATATGCACTTAAAATATAATTATGACTAGAAAATGATGACATGATATATCGTATTTGTTGGTCTAAGATGTTACATTATACATAACAATGGATATGTATAGACATTCAAATAATCGGTTTGGGGTATATTAATTCAATTCAAATATTTGAGTATGAGATTTTAGTCAGAGTTCGAATATTTTAGTATTTTTGTTCAAATTCTATTCTGTTTTCGTTTTTTACGAATATTTGAATATGAATCTTTTTTAATTGATTTTTATCCGATTTATTTCAGTTATATTTTATTCAAACTACTAAAAAGTATCTAAAAATAACCAAAAAATATATGAAATATCTATAAAATTAAAATATTAATCTAATTTTACGGAATATTAATTTCATTTGGTTCTTGGTTTAGTACTGATTTGCTTTTAGTTCTTTGGTAATAAAATTTAAAACCCGTCTTGTAATTTCGTTGATTCCTATTCGATTAAGTACTTTCTATTTTGGGTCGGTTTGATTAAGAGTCACTAAACTCGAGTAATTTACCCGGCCCTTATACAATGGGAAAGGAAACGAGGTTAAAGTAGGAAAAAAAAGGTGCAATGAATATGAGTCTTAGGATTCCTTTTCATTGAAACTGCCTTGTGCTTGTGCGTTTCCTTTTCACTATATGAAGTAAGACCCACCACTTTATATTATCAAGAAATTTCACACTCTTTTTCTCCTAAATATAACCGTGTTTACACGTGCGAACTTCGACATATCTAACATCATACGTGTTGGGGTAGGAGAAAAATAACACAAAAAACTTTAAAGAAGATGATTTTGAACCTATTTTGACGAACTACTACGACTATGAGAGTCTACAATACACATCATAAAGGTTGATTAATAACCCTTTTCTTACTACTAATCTTAACCATCTTTGTGGAGAGAGAGAGAGAGAGAGAGAGANAGAGAGAGAGAGGGAGATCAGATGAATCCTTACGAGAAGGGTTTTGGTTTTGAGTCCTCAAGCTTCATTAAAGCTTTATCTTCTACTTCTTCTCCTTTAGCTTCTATGTTACTTCGAATGAAGACAAGAGATGATATGTCAAGATCATCAAGTCATCACATGTTGGAACGATCTATGTTCTTATACCAACCACAAGAATCACTCAACAAGTCCATTCAATGTTTACCTCTTCTAAACAAGCTCATGGAAAACAAGAGTCATCAAGAGTTTCAAGATATCAAAGAAGAGACTAAAGATGATGTGGTTACTCTCCAAATCGGATTTCCTAACTATCACCGTACTAACTCGTCGGAGGATGATGACTCTGATACAACTACTGATCATCAGAAGAAACTCATCAAGAGAGAGAACACAGAAGATGGGGTCTTGACGATGAAGAAGAAGAGGAAGATCATGAAACTTGATGTGATTGATTCTGATCAGAGGTTTTGGATACCAAGTCCGGCTCAGATTCGTATCGGTCCAATGCAATTTGTTTGCTCGATTTGTAGCAAAACCTTCAATAGGTATAATAACATGCAGGTATGTTATCTTCTCTAATCATAATTTATCTTTTATATATATTATGATGATTCGATTACATATTTACATTCGTCTCAAAAAATGTTGCATTATGTGTTAAAACATTTATCACTATGTGTCATGAAATCAATAAGACACTACCACTATGTTAACTTTACCTTTGTCTTTGTCCATTTCTAATAATCATAGTTAAAGGTTATTTCTCTAAATAAAGCAAAAAATATATTTGATAAAATGTTTACTTTTGTTTTATCTTTTTCCCCGTTCAAAAAGAAACTTTTACCATTATTTTCACATCGCGCAAAAAAGAAAAATCGTTAATGATTTTTTTAACTTTTTAATCACATCTTAATAACATAATAATGTATTAGTTAAACAACATATTCAAACAAAAATAAGTGTATGATAGATCGATAGTTAACTAGTGTTTGGCCAAAACATAATATTTCAAACATTAAAACACAATTATTATTAAATTATACATATTAAATTAATCAATATTTTAGGTTTTCTAACACATATTAATAAATTATTTAATTTTAAATATTTTCAAAAATAAAACATCATTTATCATCTTCCTAATCTCATTTAACAAATAGCGAAATAAATATAAATAAAAATTCAATTATTCTTTTATTGAAAATTGAATACATTATTTAATTTAAAACGCTAATACATCACATATTATAAAACATAGAGAATATATGTATCTAGATATGTTTTTTTCTTTCTAATCAACTTTATATGTTGTGTGATATCTTTGAATTAAATATATTTTGAATTTTGATGACTAAATTATTGCGATAATTAATCTCGGTTGGTGTATTAAAATTCGTATTAGCTAATCAATTAAGAGAAGGATAAATGGGTACATAAATACTGGATTAGTTGAGAAATCTTCGAAAATCTTTTTGACTTTTGTTCATTGTTTGTCTTTGCCTTTTGGTTGAAAAGACAAAAAAAGCAAAAGAATAATCATAGAGTGGGATTTGGTAAAGAGTAATTCAGCAAGAAATAGAAAAAAGTGGAGAAATTAAAAAAGCAATGATGATATTAACTTTACTAGATATATGCAATCAATTACTTAACCTAATTAACATCTAGTATCCTTGGTTTCTTTTATTTTACTTAGCTTCTCTCGTTTACGGATGACTATGCATTTATATAAAACTTATTGGTCCTAACTTAAATTAAAAAAAAATAGGAAACACATTTTCATTCTAGCTTTAGACATTCACTTTGGATTGGATTCGAGTATTTAGATATAATATTTTAAGAATTGTTTGATTATTTTAGTATTTTGGTTTGAGTTCGATTCGATTTTAGTTCAGTTTGGGTATATGTACATGAAACATTTGAAACCGATTTAGTTTATTCAACTCAATTACATTTTACTCAAATTATTCGAAAAATATCTGAAATAACCAAAATATCTAAAAATATATAAACAATTATTTTAATTTAATGATTTTTGACAAATAAAATTATATTTTTATGTATTTGGACTATTTCGTATGTTTTAGATTTACAATTTAAAAAGTGCTAAAACTTTTGTGTTCATAATTATAATTTTTGGTATTTGAGTTATTTTTGCTATAAATATATTTAATATTTTCTTATCTAATTTTATTTCGGATATATTGGGCACTCATTCAACTTTCAGATCAATACCAATTCTATTTCATATCTTCACTTATAAAAATTTAAGACCCTATTTATATTCGATTTGATATCTTCTATTTCGAATAATATGTCCAAGCCTATTCATTACATACTATATGGTTTCTGATTAAATTTGTGATGACATACATTACAAATGTTAAAGAAGGTTTCTCACACTGATTCTTACATATATATATATATATATATATAAAAACACAGATGCATATGTGGGGACATGGATCTGAGTTCAGAAAAGGTTCCGACTCACTGAAGGGCACAACTCAACCAGCAGCTATCCTGCGACTCCCATGCTATTGCTGTGCCGATGGATGCAAGAACAACATTAACCATCCACGATCCAAGCCCTTGAAGGATTTCAGAACTCTTCAAACACATTACAAACGTAAGCATGGATCCAAGCCTTTCTCTTGTGGCAAATGTGGCAAAGCTTTAGCTGTGAAAGGAGATTGGAGGACTCATGAGAAAAATTGTGGAAAGCTTTGGTATTGTACTTGTGGATCAGATTTCAAACACAAGAGGTCTCTTAAGGATCATATTAGGAGCTTTGGTAATGGACATTCTCCACATCCTTCTCTTTCGTTTGATGGGTTTGAGGAGGATACAGAATGTGTGACAATGGAGTGAGAGTGATTGTTTAGGGTTTCATCGATCCATCGGTAAGAATCTGAATTTTGTGATGTTGCTTCGAAAACATCTCAAGTCTAGCAAAGAATTTCTATCTTGAAAAGAAGCAACATTTTAAAATTTAGATTTCTTGAGATATGGTAATGATGAAGTCTACATGAAACTCGGTGTCTGTCTTCTAATTTGTCTTTTTCTCTCTATAAGTCTTGAGTATTGGTGTGTTACGTACTATGCACGTCATGAGATCATTAGGGTTCTTGGTTTGATTATGCTCAATTGCTCACTAACAAAAACTTCTCTTTTTTCCAAGGGATGTATTTGTTAGAGAGCATTTTGAGTTTCCCTAGTTTGATTCGAGCTTTATTTAGGGTTTGCTTCTTCAATAAGAGTGTGATTATCTCTTAGAATATTGTGAAGCACATGAATTTTCTGTTTCTCTCATGTACCAGAAGAGGAAATTGATGTGCTTCACTTCATTATTGTATGATAATGTTCACTAGAGACTCTTTTCCTCTTGTATCACTTCATTTAGCAAACGTATTTATGTGTGTGGGATTGATCTTTTTAATAGTTTTTTTTTTTTTTGCTATCTACTGAAATCCTCAATGTCGCTTCAATATAATTGCCAATCTCAAGTTGAATCTTAAGGAATTAGACAAACAGAGTAAAGTCTTGGGAAACAAGCTTCTATGCTTGTACAACAAGAACTCTAATGGTATCTCCAAAAGCCGAAAATTAAACATATTACAACGGATCGCAAACGTATGCTTGAACCGCTTGCCTTCAAGATCAGACCCGAGTAGTGAAACAAGGAGCCTTTATGACTTTTGCTCCAATCCTTAAACCCTATCGTTCTCTTGTCTTCCAAGAACCTCTTGACCTAGTAATACTTGATGATTTTAACACATAAAAGAACCGAATCTCAGATCAGTGATAAGGAGAGGAACTCAATGAGATGGTTTGCACACAGTGTAATCTAAAACATGAATCAGTTGGCATCTGATAATATCTTTGAATTGTTATGTCAGAAATTTCCTTTTTAAAATTACACGTTCCTGAATATTCTCGAGATAACAATTGGTCTTGTATTGCAGAGAAATGAAGATAGGGTTGTACATTGTAACTACCTAAGAATGAAGTTCTGTATTGCCTAGAGCTATGGGGCCATCTAAAATCCATGTGACGCATTGTTCCAACATTTTAAACTTCTGGCGCTTTGCTATATCTAACAAAATTTCCATCCTCTTGTTCCACTCTGACTCGCTCTCCTTGCAATCAAATGATCCAGAACACTCGCACTGCTCTGTCAAATGAGCGGCTTTCACCTGATTGCACCTCCTGCACACTAGATCCTGCATTTGGTATGCTATGTCTCTCTGACTGATTATCTGCATAAGGCTACTCTCCATCTGCTCTCTGTCATATATCTTCCCACATTGTGGATCTGGACATGACCATTCTTTCTCTGTTAAGAGAGCTGGGTCTCTGCATACATCTAGGTCTCTGTAGGCATCGCAATTGCTGCAACAAGAAAGAAAAAAAAAAACACTATGCATCAGCTTACTCCTTGCAAGAAAGTCAAGTATTTGAAACACGATAGGTATGTCTCTGAGAGTAAAATAAAGGTACTATATACACTACTCTTTTTTTTCTGGGATTCACGGGTCCAAGACAATTTTCTCTCCTTTTAATGAGACAAAACGCATCTGGGTGTTTCAAAACTATCAAGCTTTGGTTATAATGAACCGCAAGTTTGGTTTTGCTGTAAATAATTTGATACGGATGATCACAAGGTATGCCAGGATGTCTCTAAAGCACGGTATTGGCAGCGAATTTATGTTTTTCCTAATAAGCTAGTGGACAGACGAAATCTGTTTTTCAGAAGGCTATTTATCTATTAATTAAATGAAGCAAATTACAACAATGCGTAGCTGTATTATGAAAATTGAGCATTTCTTTTAGTCAGTACCTGCAAGCCACATTCGGTAAGATGAAGGAGGGTCCAGGATCAAGAAATTCAGCTTCAGCAGCACATTCTTTTACGTTAATGTACTTCAACATATTCCTTCTCATTACCTGTAGAGAAGAGATTACGTAAGCAAGATTGTAAGACCATAGAACAAAAACAAGAAGACAATTGGTAGCACCCATCTGAAAAGATATACAGCTTTATTGGTTAACATAGTTTCAAGAACAAGATTTCCAAAGTTTCAGTCGAAATGGAGACTGAAATCAGTTACAAAAGGTTTTCTAACCATAAAGATAAACGATGCTTCATTACAAAACTTTTTATAGCTATGATAATCTATTTACAGGAACTGTGGATCCTCAATATAGTTATCGAATAGAACCAGTGTCCGGTAACGAGGGAAAAAAGATGATTAGAGTCTTTACCAGAACATCGTGCTGGACGTTTTGGTCAAGAGCCAGAACAGCACAGATAATTTGTATAAATTGTAACGTGTAGTCTCCTTTGGGAGCTTGACCAGAAACCCAAGATTCATCTGAAACATCAACCGCCTTCATGTGTGACATGATATCACCGACCTTTTTAACAAGCATATTTATGAAGTTGGATCGTATCTACATAAAAGAAAATAAGAGAAAATGAGGAGACATATTTTGAGTGAATGATAAATAAACCAACCAAATGGCGTTAAGACTACCTACCTGTTCCTTTAGATATTCTACCATCTGTGCCTCTAAACTCTCTGAACTGTCTCTATTTAGCTCTAATGCAAATTTCCAGGGGTCAAATATAAACTTGGCAACGATTACGATGAAATCCCTCTGCCAAGATAGATGAAATACATTAGTGTCCAAGAAAAAAAAGGTCCATGCATTGCCACATGTTTTTTTTTTGTTCGGTAAATGAACGTTGGTTTGAACGAGGGTTCTGTCTGTAAACCTGGATATACTCTGGTAAAAGACGTGCAATGCTCCACTTTGGTTCAATAGTCACTTCGTCAGGTGAAATTTCATCATCGGTAGCTCGGATACCAGCATAGTTATACTGAAATGTTTAAGAAAAGATATACCTCGATGAGTGAAAAGTACTGAGAAAGTTGGGATCAAGATGCCTGATAAATTAAAAACTAATGAAGGGAGATGGAAATGTAGCAGAATTCCTTGCAACTTGGATAGCATCTTAAACCATCCAGGTGAAAAGATTTAATTATCAGTTGTAAATCGTAGGCCCATTCTGGTTTTGGTGGAACAAGTTTTGTAGGCCCCATGGATTCTCACTTTGAGGCTCAATTTTGTGTCAAGGTCTTTGTAATTTCACAATATAAAAACAAAATTTTCCGTGTTTGGCAATCAAATATTGAACGTATCAGAGAAGTATATGACATCAGAATTTCAACCTGGTCCATGAAAAGTAATGAGTGCCAGTAGCGAACCGGCTCGAGCGAGATCCACTCAAAGATATCGCTGTCAGTAGCAAGCAGAAGAAGTAATGGCAGAAAAATGAGTGCAGTCCATTAGAGATTGAGTCATAAACATATAAACTGGTTAAGGAAGAAACCAACCTATTCTCTACTGCTGCAAGCAAGCTTTCACAATATGCCATACCAGCAGACAGATCAAATTTCCCTGTGTCGATAACGACCTTAGAGAAGTCTGCATATATTATTATAGCCCCTAATCTCCGTAAATCACTCAAAAGCAGCGCAAACACCTTTTGCATGACCTACAATAGTGATGAAAACCGCAAGATGTCAAATGGATTTGAAAACAATAAAGCAATAGAAAGTGAATCTAACTGGCAAATCCGAAGATCTTATGGTTGCACTAGGAATCGTTAGTTGAGACAGGTATACTGCAGCAAGGAGATATAATTTGTAATCCACATATTTGATAAACAAGTTGATAGAGAAAGACTCAGACAGAGAATCAAAGAAGAATTAATATAAAGTTTGCATATTTAACCACACCAACTCGTATATACCTTATAAAAAGCAGAAAGCATTATATGTCATTACCTTGTGAAGCATGAGATTAAGAGCTGGATCACGAAGCTTTGAGCAAGGGCTATAATATGAAATTACTTATTGGTATTCAGTGAGTAAATAATAAATTGACTATGTAACAGTATGTGACCTAATCATACCTGCAGAGCCACCAAGACAAACGTTGCAAAATGGAATCAGCATATATATTTTTAGATTTACGCACATCGTGCAAGCAGCTCTGGATCAATTGTTTCAGGACACGAAATGCTTGAGAACATCCAGTGGTCTCATCAAAGTCACCTCCTTCCATTTCACTAACCAAGTTGCTTTTCAGAAGGGCATTAACGGCCAAGTGATGGATCTGCACGATGCATGTTAATTAGAACAGAGTCAAACAAGCAAAAATATTAAGGACAAAAGTGTTTACGACCTTTAACTCCACAGACACTTTTCTATACGCTCCAGGGAATACCAAACTTGCCTGTTGCACCTGTGACAAAGAAGCAGATGAGTTATCACCTTGATAGTCCCACCAAAAATACATAGAGAAGGGCAAAAATCATAACAAAATTCACAGAACCTATATGCAAAAAAGAAAAGCCATTTCATGACATACCTCATCAGCAAAGAATGTTTCTTCATTGTTTATACCTCCAAGGTCGGGAACACCATTATCAGACACCCACAGGACCTGTTATACAAAACAAAATTCAATGATATGGAAAAGCTGCTCATTCTCTTAAATGCATAATCGGCACTTCTACAAAACAAAAAATTCAAAATCAGTGATATGGAGAGAGAATAGCCTTTTGCCAAGGTTTCAGGAATATAGTTTTCAAGTTGTAGGCACAGAGCTAGAGCAAAAAGGCAAACCGAAAGAAAAAAGGAAGGGTTGTAGTAATGGAACTATTAAAGCACTTGGAAGCTTGACAGAAGGTTGAAGAAAGGACCTGTTGTTGGTCACGGAGTGCCCTGGACAGGAAGATATCTACAGTAAAAGTTAACCAATCAAGTCCAAAATTCCCCAGAGGCACCTAGTCAGTTGTATAGCAAATGTCAATAGCTGCACAAACACAAAAATATGATGAACTACATTTCCACTTTGCAATCATAACCTACATGGGCGTATCTTGACTGGGAAATCTTCCGATCCAACCACTGAAATGCTGCAGCACAACGGAACATTGCTATTTTTGCTGCTGGGCGTTGCCACGAGACAGGCTATGCATCACAAAAACATCCACACAAACATATTTATCATTATTTGATCAAATTAACATTTATCATAACAGATTAAAGAGAGAAAATAGTAGCCAATTGGTTGATCAGACAAGGAACCTGATAACCATTGTCATCGCCGTTGAAGGGAATCCTCACACATGGGAAATCATCCAGGGCTTTTATACCTTCCTTCATGGAGTTAAAGTCAGGGCATTCGATAACTGCAACAGTTGGTCCACCATTTTCTTCTCTGCAGGCAAAGGAAACAATGGGAAAAGTCAAACTACAGTGGGATGACCTGACAAGATCAACAGACAATCAAATTCTTTTTTTTTTTTTTTTTGACAATTAAGTTAATTAACTTAGAGAAATTTATCTAAGTAACAAGAACTAGTTCACGCAGGAACACGGTAAATAGGAAAAAGCATGCCCAACTGATCAGCATCAGAAA
>OVAU01003340.1:0-11199 GCA_900406315.1 Biscutella laevigata subsp. laevigata
CATATTTTGAATAAATTAAATATATATTTATGGTTAAGAAATATATGATTTCCTTTAATTATTTTAAAAAAACGAAAAATAATAATATCTTTAAAAAAATTATTTATCCATACAAAATTAAATCACCAAATTTTTTTTATAGAAAATACATATTTTGAATAAATTAAATATATACCTATGGTTAAGAAAAATATATTTTCCTTTAATTATTTTTAAAAAACGAAAAATAATAACATATTATAATAATTATCTTTTCTAATTAACTTTTCTAATTATTTAATCAATAAAAGAAGATTTTCTCTATTAGAAATTAAAATTTAATATTTAAACGAAATTTTTTTAAAAAAATTTATTGAGAATATATTGTTTGGCAACACGAATAAAAATATTCCATTAAAAACAAATTAAATAAGGCAATAAGTTTAAGATATTAAAATAAAAAAATCTAGAAAAGTTGTGGAATTGACACGTCAGCAAATTCACTCTCTTTTAATATATAAGGGGAGCAATTAGAGAGAATTAATGTGAGACAGAGTAATGAGACTTGTTGTTTACAATACAAAACCCATAATAATTACTACTATACTTAATTATACCTTTAATAAATCACCAAACATACAATCATAGACCGGATTATCAGGTTAGTACACTCTTAGACACTATTTGTTTCCACTGATCATATATAACAAATATATTAATGTTTTAATTAAAAAAAACATAAGTCAACAGATCAAGTCTCATAACACTTGATAGTTATGGTTAGGCATCAAAACCAAACTGAGTCTATAAGAGAGACATAAGAACTTGCAGTCAAGAACCTGAAATTTTGATGATCCTTTTGGAATAAAAACAACTCTTTTAAAGTTCATAGTGAAATCAAACAGCTTCTAGTCATAATATCAAAGCACAGCGCAATTGAGAGAGAGTTTTACAACCCAAAGGTAAATTTCATGAATGAACCAAAACATGAACATTTAGTAACTCCTGCCCCAATAGGTCCACTTCTTTGCCGGCTTTCCTGATGCAAAGCAGAGCGTACCTGCACAAACACAACAACATATATGCTTTAAACTATTGTCAACGACAATGAGATGATGATTCTTTCCCAAGAAGAGAGATTAGTCTCTGTTTCTGACCTTCAGGGAGTTCAGGCTGATCAAATGGTGAACAAAGGGTTTTAGCTGCTCCAGTTTCACCTTTAGTACGTGCCTTAACGTCTCTCTCCACTTCCTACAATGAAATTGGTTTTAAGAGGCTTAAAATTGCATTCTCAGATCTTCACAACAAAGCCGTAATATCCAGTTTTTGGTGTAACGTACCTCTTCATCACACCATGGAGCTAAGATGAGTTTCTTTTTGTTGAGAGCTTCGATAAACTCATCCCAAGTTTTAACCTCTTGAACACATGCCTCCCTCTTTTGACTTGCAACGTCATACATGTTTTGTTGGATCTTCTCAAGCAGTTCCTTGACATGTTCTACTAAGCTACCTCTTGGAATATCTTCCTTAACTCCATTGTCCCGTCTCACAGTTCTGACCTATGGGGATGCAAAACCAACGAAAATTACAACCAATTTTCAATGCTTCTCAGTATAAAAAAGGCACTTTCATTACTATATAGCAAAGAAATGGAGGACATGCTAAAAGGACTAACCTGATCATTTTCCAGATC
This sequence comes from Biscutella laevigata subsp. laevigata, assembly GCA_900406315.1. NCBI lineage: Eukaryota > Viridiplantae > Streptophyta > Magnoliopsida > Brassicales > Brassicaceae > Biscutella > Biscutella laevigata. The sequence goes on from OVAU01003340.1 coordinate 1,673, forward strand.
TCGGGGTCCAATCTCAATTCTCAATGGAACACCCTTCATTTCCCAGTTTGAATACTTCCATCCAGGAGAGTAGTTGTCCCTTAAATCGTCTTCAGCACGAATACCGGCTTCAGACAGGGCAGCTACGGTAGCAGTACAAGCATCAAAAATTCCTTGGGTGTTAGCATCTTTGTAGGGCACAGGAATCACAACAACTTGCACAGAAGCGACTTTAGGAGGGAGTATCAGGCCTTTGTCATCTCCATGAGTCATAATCATCACTCCAATCTATACAAGGTTTAAGAGTGAAAAGTTAACAGTTATAGAACCCATGAGAAAAAATAATCTAGGTAATTTAAGATTTACCGTCCTAGTACTGTAGGCCCAGGAATTTTGCCACACCATTTCTGTCTTTCCTTTCTCATCCTCATAGTTGATCTCAAACATCTTCGCGAAGTTTTGCCCCAAACAATGAGACGTTGCACCTTGTACACCTCGACCCGTGTTTGGAATGAAAGCCTGTAAATCAAGGTTTTCATTCATAAGAGGATATCCACGAGAGAAAAGGTTATGTCTCTGATACAAAATAGAAAAGTTATTTACCTCTACACTTGTAGTGTAAAGCCCCCCAGCAAACTTCTCATTTTCACTCTTCATACCTTTCACAACTGGGACTGCGAGATACTCTTCATATATGCGACGGTAAAGCTCCAAAATTTGAAGGACCTAAGAACAGTAGCAGCAATACGATGAGTGGAGTTCTCCTAAACGATCTTGAGCTGCTAAATATAACCCTTGTGTGTAGCAAAAAAGGGAGAGAGATAGGATCACAAGCAAAAGTTTAATTTCACCTACCTCTTCATCTGCTTCTTCTTTTGTGGCGAAAGCAGTGTGCCCTTCCTGCCAGAGGAATTCACGGCTCCTGCAATTTAATAGGTTAGGAAACGGGTTATGGCAATCAAACTTCTGTTCGAAGATTTCAACCGATACCAAGACAAAAACTCACAGTCGGAAGTAGCTCTATCAAGAAGTACTAAAAAGATGAACAATAAAACTAGAAAGAAGTATTTATCAGGGGAACAAACCGGAAAGAAATATATGAGAATAAAATACCGGATAAATGGGGTAGGATTGCTGAACTCCCATCTAACAACATTGCACCACTGGTTAAGCTTCAAAGGCAAGTCACGGTGCCCCCTTATCCACTTACTGTAGTAAGGGTACATAACTGTCTCACTGGTTGGACGAATAGCAATTGGGACTTCCAAGTCAGATTTACCCGATCTTGTAACCCAAGCAACCTAAGAAAACAATCAAATCTGTTAAACAAAGGCCTCTTTGTCACAAATCAAATCCTTCAACGATTTAAGATAAACACACCTCTGGGGCGAATCCCTCGATGTGGTCCTTCTCCTTCTCCAGGACACCAGGAGATACAAACAGAGGGAAATAGCAATTCTTGACCTTCATTTTCTTTATTTCCGCATCAAAGAAAGTCTAGACATAGAAGCATTAAAGTCAATGGAAAAAAATGATAAACCTCCATATTAGCACCCTTGATTCCACTTCCTATCATTGTGATGGACTTAAGACAATAAAGAAATAATGATACTCACTTGCATAATCTCCCAAATCGCCATTGACCATGGCCTAAGGATATAACATCCAGAGATATCGTAGTATTCAATCATCTCGTGTTTACAAACCTGAAGAGACATAAAAAAACAGATATCATGACCTGCTTGGAACAAAAAACACAATGTGGAAAGATAGTAAGTATATACAAACCTCAGAATACCATTCCCCAAAATTCTCGTCTTTCTTAACGCTAAGTCCGAGACCTGTTTCCTTCTTCTTTCCCCTTGGACCAGCCATTTTCAGTCTTTTCTTTCTGAATGCATAAACATAAACAAATCGATACGTTATAAGCAATTTCTTTGAAATCATGACCTATCCCATGCGAGTTAATTGGAAGCTACTTCAAGATATGTGAATCTATTGAGAATATAGTCATCTCTGAACGAAATCGATATTATGTCCACTGACCGAGTAAACAATCTGACACGGAAACTCCAAAGGCAATCGGTGAAAACTCATAGCTTAGGAGCAGAAGAACTGATTAAATAGTTCAAACTAAACGAAAGAAACGAGTGTGGATACTCACGTCAAGACTATTCAAACAAAAAGGTTCACCGAGATTCGAAGAGGAACTACCTTAAATCTCAATCAATTCATAGACCAAACGGAAAAAACAAATTTCGAGACTAAGGGAACGGGAAGAACCTAAAGATATGGCCGGAGAGCTGAAGACGGCGGAGACAAATACAGCAAAGATAAGAGAAGAGGGCAAATCGAAGAGTGATATATAGATTAGGGCTGTATAGTTTGTTAATAATTTTAGATCGTAGGTGATATATATATATATATATATGGAATAAAAGGGAAGTGGAAGCATCGTTGGGTTTTAAGAAATTTGGTAATTTTACATAAAAATTTATAATCAACTAGATTAGGATTGGAGTCATGCCTGATTCAATTTTTATCATCCAAAATATTAATTTTTTTACTTAATTAAATATATTTACTAGTTTATTGTTTAAAATTATAAAGATATAATTTTCGTTATTTATTTTTTGAAATTGTAAATAATTTTCTTACTATAAAAAATATTTACTTTAATTGGATTGGTAAAAAATTGTATTTATCTTTTCTAATTATTTATATTTATATTCAAATAAATACAATATCTAATAAAAAAATTTAGGATAAAATCTTCGTAATTTTGTAAAAAGAGTATTTTATGAAAAATTATATTTTATATTTAGATAAAATTTTCGTCATTTTTTAAAAAATTCTGTATTATTTTTGTTTTATTATAAAAAATATTTACTTTAATTGGATTGGTTAAAGATTTGAATTTATCTTTTCTAATTATTTATATTTATAATCAAATAAATATAATATCTAACAAAAAAATCAAAGGAAGCTATTTTTTAGGATAAAATATTTGTGATTTTTTAAAATGAGTATTTTATGGAAAATTTTATTCAAGATTTAGATAAAGTTTTCGTCATTTATTTTTTTAAATTCTAAATGTTTTCTTATTAAGAATAATGTTTGGCTACAGGAATAATAATAATCCACTAAAAAATAATTAAACACAAATATGTTTGGTTACATGTTTAAGATGTTATGATTTTTAAATTAAAAAAAATCAAAAAATTGTGGGTTTGACACGTGACCTCCAATGCTTCTCTTTTAATATATAAGAGGATGTTGAATTTCTTTTTTAAAAATATTTAATGATCTGCAATCCACAACCGCAAACGCTTGCGGAAAAAAACTTTTGAATTTGAAGGATTTTAAGCGATTTCAGACAGTTCGAAGCGATTCACATGATTGATATAAATCGTTACAAATCGCAACTGCCCATAAAACGTAGCATTTACGGTTGTTGCAGGTGAACCAATCAAGCTCTAAATGCTACGTCAACGCCCGAAGCATTAATTATTACTAAGTTATGGAGAAATAATGGGTTTATTATATTCTAATAATAATCCAACTAATTTCCCAGTCGACCGAATAATAGCCCACCTTTATTGGCCCTAAAAAGCCCAAACCTTTTGGAATTTAAATGGGCTTAAGAATTACACACGTGAACGTGTCAGTGCCATAGAATTATATTGGGTGGGCGCTTTGATCGGTTCGGTTCAGAACCGTTTAGGTTTCAAGTTCATTTTTGGAGGGTTCGTCCGGATTTTTTTTGTTTTTTCTGTTCAAGTTCGATTAGACTCCTTCAGAGTTTGAGTCGGATTCGGAAAGATCGAAAAACTTTCAGATCCTTAAAGATTTGATTCGAGATAAGATATTTTCTACCAAAAATACTCAAAATAATAATGAACTGAAAATTTAAAATATTTTTTCGTTAAAATATCACAAAGTACAAAATATAAATTTGATAATAAAACATGAGAAATATTTTAAATATTTTAAAATTTAATATTAAACCTTAAAAATATATCAAATTTTAAAAGTAATTCATGTCCACTGAGCAATCCTGCAAAACCCTAACTAGCGTCGCGTTCTCTGAAACTCTCATCACGCTCGACGGCCAGCGGCTTGGCCTTCTTCGTCGTCGGTCGCTCCCTTAAACTTAGCTTATTTTCTGTTTTTCGACTTTATTGTTTTTTTTTTTGCTTCGACTTGGTGTTCTGGATCTGTCATCTCCACCGTTCGCTCCAGCTAGTCTCTCTGGCATTTCCCATCTGGTCACGCCTCAACCGTTTATTAGCCTAACCTTTCTGCTAGACGTCACGCTTTGTGGGCCAAAATGCGTTTTCTTGTTAACTTGGCTTATCAGAATGGTTAGAGGTCTGTCGTACCTATGATTATAACTAGTGTGGATACGACCTTGCTAGCTATTGTTGCGTAGGTTAAGGGCCAAGATAGGACTTTAGCTTCACCTAGGTTTTTTTCCTGGTTTAATTTGGGTTTTGAGTCTGGTTTAGACGATTTTTGGCCTGATTTAGGACCCGCTCTTTGCGTTTCGTTTTGGTAGCTCGACGAATATCCATGGCTATTTTAAGATCGTGTTTGGGCTTAGCTTTTGATTGGTTAAGAGTTGTATTAGTTGTGGAAAGGGCTTTTCTCCGTGTTCTGGTCGGGTCGACGTTCCAAGCGGAGTTTATATTTCTGCTATGGAAACATCTCTCGGGTCAAAACAGGCATAGTCCTTCGAGGTTTCCGGAGTCTGTTGTTTATGGTTGCTTATTGAATCAACTCGCTAGCTCGGGTGGAAGAAAATCTGTTATTTTTATGCGTTCAAGACTCTATCAATACTCGACGCAGTGTAAATTTCTCAGTCTCCATCTTCAGCTAATCGTACCTCGATTTAGTTAGTAGTTATATGTGTCATTTTTTGTAATCTTATCGTGTTTACAAGATTTTCTATGTTTATTACCAGCTTAACTCTCATGTTACATTTCAATCATAGTCCATGTATTTTATTTTCTCGTTAGTAGCGGCTATAAAAACCCTTTTTATCGTAGAAAAAAAAATTCTTCGATAAAAATTACCCTGTAAGAAAATTTTTATCGTAGAAAAAAAAATAATATTTTTGAATCTTTTCTATAATATTTTATATTTTAAATTTGATTCAAATTTTACTTAAATTCAAAATAATATTGATATTTAAATATTCTCATATTTTAATTCAAATTTATGTTGATATTTGTTTTGATAGGATTCAGACAAGGTGTCAATCGAGTTGACCCGCACCCAAAAGGTCCAATCCGCGGTGGACAATTTTTTTGTAAACCCGTGTGGGTCAGACCCGCGCAAAAAGCGGTTGACAGATAGATGTCCAAACCCAACCCGCATAATCCAAATGAAAAGCGGGTTGACTTGAAATAAGTTTGCAAAATTCTTAATTAATTTTCTGTGGTGATTTAAAATAATATTTATGATTGAAAAAAATCGAAAATATTGGTTATAGTTGTTGTTCAAGAGATTTTTGTTCTTGCTTTTATCAACTTTTGATTCATCATCGTTAACATATTTTATATTTCTTGGTTTAGACAATAGTTTTGATAATCTATCAAAGTTTTTTCGTCTATGTTCGGTGTTTACAACATTTACAATTGGGAAAAATATCATAAAAAGCCTCAACTTTCAAATTTAGACCATTTAAAGCCTGAACTCTACTTTAACCATTTAAATACGATAATTGTGTTGACTTTTATTTTAAATCACAAACTATTGTTGACTCGGCCAAAATAGACACGCTGTTAAATTAATTGACAGAATAAATAAACGGTGTTAAGTTCTAGTCTAATAAAACTGTTAAGTAAAACTACGTGGTTTTATAAACACAAAATTGCTTAGTTAACATCGATCTTACATCTCCAAATCTTCTTAGTTTCTCTCATCTATCTCAGAAACGTAATATGATTCAATAAAAAACGGAAACGTGTGGCATGTAACGTGATGTCAATTAAAAGCAAAAATAGAGACATGATATCAACAAACATTTGACAAACAATCAAGTATTCCCAAACAGAAACATTCAACAAACAAATTTAGCTCCTTAAAAGTGTGATTCTCTATTGTACAACCAGTTGATACAACTTCTTATGGAATGAAACTGTCTATCTTGGTGAGGAGCTTGAAAAAACCAGTTGATACAACTTCTTGCCCATTGTACAAGTGAACAAAACCAAACATCTTTCCTCTGTAATACATTTGAGCACACATGTCTTCGAAAGATCTACCCAAAATCATGTCTTTATACAACTTCAGTCCTTTAGTTATCAACTGTTTCGAAACAAATCAAGGCACGTTAAAACATTTACAATATTGAACTTGAATTCTTAAAATCAATAAATGAAGATTCAGGGAATGGCGGGTAAACAGATATAGAGGCAGAGAGAACGAGAGACGAGTTGGAAGAGTAATCAGTAGCGCAGTCGCCTCGAACTCGAACAGAAGCACCAAGCCTCGTACTCGAACAGGACCTCGTCGAAGCCGTCAAACAGAATCACCAGCTGCATCTTCTTCGGCTCGTCGAACAAGAACTTTCGATTCCACTTCGTCAGCCCATGGAACGAAAAGCTTCTTCCTTTTTTTCTGGTGGCATTGGTACTCGTTGAACAAAAACTAAAAGGAATCGAGCTACTCTGTGGGATTTTGGGTTTTGGGTTGAGAAACTAAGAAGAATAAAAAAATTAGGGATTTTAGCTAGATTTGGAGATGTAAGATAGATGTTAACTAAGCAATTTTGTGTTTATAAAACGATGTAGTTTTACTTAACAGTTTTATTAACCTAGAACTTAACATCGTTTATTTATTCTGTCAATTAATTTTAGCCGAGTCAACAATAGTTTGTGATTTAAAATAAAAGTCAACACAATTATGGTATTTAAATGGTTAAAATAGAATTCAGACTTTAAATGGTCTAAATTTGAAAGTTGAGGCTTTTTATGACATTTTTCCCATTTACAATTTATTAAGAAGTGAAAACCAATGTTGAGGAGTTGTTGTAATTATCTGAACTCTATTATTAATATAAATATATACAAATTAACTAATGAAAAATACAAATGAAATCAAAACTCAAAATGTATAAAGACAATAACCTACGTATCAAAAACATTATAACTTAAAAAAATTAATTAAATCGTGTCTATAATTATAACTAGGCTTAGGGATATAACCGTAACAAATTCACTCTAAATTTGGTAAAAGTTTTTCTAACTATACATAAACAATATAATAATAGATGTACAAATCCAACCTATTATCTATTGGTTTTGAGACTAGTCACGGGTTAAGACCCGACATATCTCTAGATTCAGATTTGGGTTTCAGGTTACCATTGTTTCCTCAGTCGTAACCTTTTTTTTCTTTTTTTTTGTCAACGAGTCGTAACCTTATTATATGAAAGGAAATGAATTAAGAATTATCAAATCATGAAATATTTTGGCATTGTCGGGAAGCGCAAAAAGTGACCGCACCACTCATTTCGACGATGACGTTCCAACAGTGAATGACTTGACCCACCAAACCACTAAATTTCCACTCCCCAATTCGGGACGAAACCCTAGCGGAGATTTTTACTCCGATGGAGACGAACGGACGACAAAACGGCGATTCAACGAATCACCGCGTCTCTAAGAGGCCACGCATCGCTGGGTTCTTAACCGATTCTGATATCCGGTCCGAGTTTGCTCACCACCAGACCGGTGTTGCCAGAATCAACAACGGCAGCTTCGGCTGCTGTCCTAGCTCCGTTCTCGAGGCTCAGCGTGAGTGGCAGCTTCGGTATCTCCGTCAGCCTGATGAGTTCTACTTTAACGGTCTCCGTCGTGGACTTCTCGCTTCTCGAACTGTGATCAGTGACCTAATCAACGCTGATGACGTCGACGAGGTCTCTCTCGTTGATAACGCGACCACAGCTGCTGCTATTGTTCTTCAGAAAGTCGGGCGGTGTTTCTCGGAAGGGAAGTACCAGAGGGAAGACACTGTAGTGATGTTCCACTGTGCGTTCCATAGTGTGAAGAAGTCCATTCAGGCTTACGTCTCGCGCGTTGGAGGTTCTACTGTTGAGGTTAGGTTACCTTTCCCTGTAAATTCGAATGAAGAGATTATCACGGCTTTTAGGGAAGGATTAGCCAAGGGTAGAGCGAATGGTAGAACGGTTAGGTTAGCTATCATTGACCATATAACATCGATGCCTTGCGTTCTGATGCCTGTACGAGAATTAGTTAAAATATGTAGAGAAGAAGGTGTGGAGCAGGTCTTCGTAGATGCAGCTCATGCCATTGGTAGTGTTAAAGTTGATCTCAAAGAAATCGGGGCTGACTACTACGTGAGCAATCTGCATAAATGGTTCTTTTGTCCACCGTCCATTGCGTTTTTCTATTGCAAGAAACAGAGTTCCGGGTCTGATGTTCATCACCCTGTTGTGTCTCATGAGTTTGGAAATGGTTTGCCTATAGAGAGTGCCTGGATTGGGACTAGGGATTACAGTTCTCAGCTTGTAGTTCCATCTGTGATGGAGTTTGTAAACAGGTTCGAGGGAGGCATAGAAGGTATAATGAGTAGGAACCATGATGACGCTGTTAGAATGGGATTGATGCTGGCTAATGCTTGGGGAACAAATCTTGGGTCACCTCCTGAAATGTGTGTTGGGATGGTTATGATTGGTTTACCTTCTAAACTCTGCGTGACAAGCGATGAAGATGCTACAACGTTGCGGTCCTATCTGCGAGTGCATCGTTCAGTGGAGGTTCCAATTTATTTTCTTGGATTGAGAGATGGCGAGGAAGGAGTGAAAGACAGAGACGGGGGACTGATCACTGCATATGTCCGAATCTCTCATCAGGTTTATAACGAAACAGAGGATTACGAGAGATTGAGAGATGCAATAAAAGAGTTGGTCAAGGATCAAAAGACTTGTCAAAACCTTCCTTCAGAGTAACAGCAACAAGGTATGCTTCAAATACACAATCTTTCTTATCTTAATATATTATCGGTCTTGTATCTAGTAAAATGGTGGGACTTCAAGTATAAGATAAATACTGATAGACTAAACTGAATAAAAGAAGCCAATTAGATCTTGTTCCATGCTTCTGTTGATGTTTTCTTGGTGTGTGTATGAACCAAACAGATAAAGATGTTTTTGTTTCCATTTGTTGGCAGATAGTTTGATAATCCACAAGAGCCTCACTTAGACTCCTTCACCACAATGAGTCTGGTATAATAATAAGGCGTTGGAGAAGTCACCGGCCAAAATTCCGGAGGTAACTTTTGTGAAGAGCAGAGCTTGTGGAGGGGAGGATCGGCTTTGGGATGTGAAAGAAGCTAATCTTGGGAGGGATTTATTAGTCTTTTTAACGGTTAATAGCTCGCTCTGTATAATATTACTTTTTTGGTGCCAATAAAATCATGTCCGTTTTTTCATCCAACTGGTCCTTTTGACCAAACTATAAGGTTTGTTTCAATTCAAAGAAGAGGCTTATTGTAACACCCGCCTTCGACTGATCGGACTA
>OVAU01003341.1:0-11198 GCA_900406315.1 Biscutella laevigata subsp. laevigata
ATAAAACAAAGATCCGCGTGTAACGCGGGTTCTCTCCTAGTTTTGATAATGGTATTGTGAAAATCATATGTATATAAATATATAGAATACATACATGGATTAAATGATTTTTAGAGTAGATACAGAATTTTGGGTTGATAACATGTTATTTTCGCTAGTTAATATAATTACTCTCGAGTGATATTTTATGACAAAACTTAATTGCAAAGGATGTTTTAATTGTTTTGTCGTGAGAGAGTTTAGAATCAGATACATGTGTTAGAGATATCTTTCAGATCTTAGGACATAAGAAATGATTATTTAACAAGTTCACACAACAAAATGTTTAAATAATATTGATTACTCTAATCCACATTCGTTTACAGGTTTTGTTAATGTTATGCATGACTAGATTAACATCTAAGCTAAATAAAATTAATATTTTTGTGAATGACTTCACATAAGAAAACAAAGAAAGATATAAAAAAGCTTTTGAGCCACATATTAAAGTCCACGAGAATCGCATTTTAAAATAAAAAACCAATCAATCACAATTGATTTTGACAGCTACAATTATGCAAACATGTAATCATTCGTCATACACTTAAGTTGTTGACATGTTGTCTCTAATATAATTAAAACATAACTATTGCGATTCTGTTTATAAGTATTTTTAAAATAACTAAATTAAAATGTTTTTTTGAATTATCAACTTTAATTTTAAAAATAAATCTTATGTTATTAAGTTATCTCTTAAAATTGTATAAATATTCGAATGCTCGTTACAAAAATGACTAGTTCTAGAAAATTAAGCAAACGATGGAAAATAATAAATTAGTATAAGACATTGATGTTGGGTCTTTTAATTAATGACTAAGAGTAAACAAATAATTTCCAAAACCGTGTTAAATGCGTGTCTTTGTTTATTTATTGTTTGATATTCTTACCAATATTCTCTATGATCTGTATATTCGTAAAAATGACATATGACAAGTGTGAACAATTTATTTATAAACAAAAAAAATCAAACGTAGCATCTGTATATGGTAATAATAAGATAATAATAGAACAAATAATCTACGATGAAATGCTAATTGAGGGACAATAATTTATACAAGGGAAAAAATTGTAGAAAAATTATTATTTTAAATACAAACTCAATACATGTCTTATAAGTTTAAATCCAACTAAAATAGTTGATTAAAAAAAATCCAACTAAAATATAATATATAAATATTATATAACATCATGTTTAAGAATTAATCATTTTGATCGATGTCAATTTAAATATTATTGTACATTTAATGATATTAATATAAAAGTATAAAATGTATGGTTTTTGATAATATGATTAATTTTACATTTATTTTGAAACATGGCTTCGTGTTTTATTTTTATTGAATCAACGTTGAGTCACTATTACAATTTTTAAAACTTATAGATATATTATTTGTACATGAGATATAGCTTAATCAATACAAAATATTAAGCTAAATTCAAATTTAATTACAACAAATATAATTTTGTTTGTTTCGAATCTTAGAGACTTAGACAATGAGATCAAAATCTAGTTTTTTCTAAATATAAAAATAAAAGAATTGACACGCCTTTCACGTTCTATACTATTGAGTTAAGATCCACGAGGCCACAACTTATATTATTCGGAGGCTACTTTATGCTTTTTAAAGTTTTACTTATTTACAACTTTTTATAACGTAAAAAGGTTTACTTTATGACCAATGTTATCCTTTTTATTGTTTGTTCAAAGCTCTTAAACCGTGTTGAATAAAGATAACTAAATCCATCCGATCGAATTGGGATTTATAGTTCGTCGATTTAAGTCGACTGGGATTATATTTTCTGAAAAATATTTCTAAATTTTAAAATCTAGAGTTATTCTTGGATATGTTGCTACTTCTGAAAAATAAGAAACAATAAGATTTTAAAAAATTGTGAATCATGATCCACAGGAGATTGTGAGGTTTAATTATCATTAGATAACAAGACGATTATGTGTTTATACCGATGGGATATATATGTTAGATAGATGAGTCTTGGGATGATAAGGATCAGTTCTCTGGATTGGGATGGTATGATTAGGATTCGACTATAAACGAGGCATACATGGGCGCCAAGACAATAAGAAGATGTCGATCCCCCTTCATGTCGAGATGAAAACTCTTTTGTGGACAATGGGTTGTATGGTTCAATATTTTCAAAGAAAATTGACATTTGCGACAGATTCAAGAGAGCTGACTCACATCATTACTCACCCAGATGAATAGCCAGGATTTCATCATCTTCCAGATCAGTTTAGGGATCAGCGAAGCACTTTCACGGGATACATAGTGAGATGGATTCCACGTAGGGACAACAAGAAAGCCGACAATTTAGCAAGAAACGTTAGAATTCGTTTTTTGGTACTTGTTATATTATTAATGTAACTCCTAGTTGGTTAGGAGAAGTGTGGTTACAGTATAAGGTTTGCCGGAAAAAATCAAATCCATCCGATCAAACCAAACGAAATAATTTTTAAAAATAATAATTAAGTTTTAACATTAAAAACCTGGAAGTAAATTAAAAATAAAATAAAAATAATTGGCTACAAGACTCAGAACGATCTTAATTATGGCTATAAGATTTCATAATTGGTAACTTTAGATGTTTTAATTGACAAAATATTTAAAAGGGAAATATTTAAACCAAAATCACAATTAATAAACTTACATCAGTTTTATTTTGAAACCAAAAACCCAAATCCAGTCTAGTCTATAGATAGCTTTCTCATTAAGTTGTTAATTTTTTATATTTCCTAGAATTATGTTAATTTATATGTTTCCTAAAATTATGTTGTTAATTTGAATATTTCCTAAAATTTATGTTATTAATTTTATGAATTAGTGTTTAAAATTTTTTAATCCAATCTGTGTGTGTATATAAATAGACATATCGTGAAGTTTAATTTATAGTAGCGTGTCAGGTCTTCTTTCTTATAGTACGCTTTTGTTCGTTGGCGTTAAATCGATTCGTTTCATTTCTCGCGACCTTATCCGTTTTCTTCATCTATTCAATACTTAGATCTTCTCTTTCTCGCGCGAGAAAATTTCATATACTTAGAAGTTTTTTTTGTCTGCGAATCAATAATCCTGATCTTCCTCGCTCCGCATTGCTCAGGATTTTGTCGTTTTTGTTTGGATTCGACAATAGTTTCAGAGTGAGTCGAGGAGGTTTTCAGAGTCTTGGAAGAGCACGAATCTGAAGCTCTGTGCTGAGAAGTGTGTGTGGAGTTTGTTGGATTAGATATGTCGATACCAAAAGAGCCTGAGCAGGTAATGAAACTGAGAGATGGATCGGTACTTGGGAAGAAGACGATTCTTAAGAGCGATCATTTCCCAGGTTGTCAAAACAAGCGTATGTCTCCTCAGATCGAAGGCGCTCCCAATTACCGTCAGGTTCTCTCTCCCATTCCTTGATTTTGTTTTTTCTTCTTTGTAAATTCGATTCGAGCTGTGAATTTTGACTCTCCGCTCTGGTTTTTTAGTGAAAGTTCTTGGAATTTCTTCCGTCTTTATAAATCTGCTTGTACGAGTTGAGCCTAATCTGTGAACGAAATCGAAATCAGAAACACGGGTCCTATGTTTAGGCACTTTCTTAAAGTCCTGATGGAATCTTGGTTTGATGTACTACACTTGTTATATCTTTATAACTTGATCTTCCCTATTTCCTTTTCTTTGTTTAGCGTTTTTGTGTGTACCAAATTGCAGATTGAAACTGGGTTAATTTGATCTCATTTTGTTATCTGCTGTTGGTTTTGTGGACCTTTTTTAGGCTGCTTCACTGCGTGTACATGGTGTTGCAATACCCACAGATGTTGGGATTCGAAACGTTCTTATGCACATTGGAGCTCACAAAGACGGCAAACAAGTACAAGTTCTTTGGATTAGTCTTAGGGAGGAACCGGTAAATCCATTCATTCGAACTTATGCCAATATATTAAGCCTAGGCATGCGTCACTTACTGCTACTTCATATACTTTGTTATTAAATTGTCATTTACTGCACATTTGGCAGGTAGTATACATAAATGGGCGACCATTTGTTCTTCGCGATGTAGAGAAACCTTTCACCAATCTCGAATACACGGTACAAAAGCCTTGCCCTCCTAGTATATTTTCACATGCTCTTTAATGTATATCCAGCCAATTCGGAGACATGTTGTTTTGCATTAGTTTACCTTTTATACATGTTATACATTATTTCGTTGGGTGTGGAAGCACATTATTTACACCGATATAGTAAATCAGAAACACTATGTATCTGTGTATCCTTTCATTTGTGACTTTACGTTTATCTTTCCGATCAGGGAATCAACAGGGTAAGGGTAGAGCAAATGGAAGCACGGTTGAAAGAAGATATTCTCATGGAGGCGTCTAGGTAGATATTTCACCGTAACTTCGTCTGTATCAAAGTTTTGTTTTGGGTGTATTTGACATTTGTGTGACAGATATGGCAATAAGATACTCGTCACTGATGAACTGCCAGATGGTCAGATGGTGGACCAATGGGAGCCAGTCTCAACTGATTCTTTAAAGACGCTGCTTGAGGTAGGCATTGGAATGAAGCATCGTATATGTATGATATGGAACAAAAAAAAAATATGTATGATATGGAACATACACCCTTTTATGAGATTTCCAGGTTCATATCATTCTTTTTTATTTCCAGGTATATGAAGAACTACAAGCTGAAGGGTACCTTGTCGATTATGAGCGTGTTCCTGTAACGGATGAAAAGTCGCCAAAAGAGACGGATTTTGATACGCTGGTAAGTCTTATTCTTACGACATTAGTTAGAACATCTTTTTGTGGGTAAGCTCGGTGAAGTTCCAGTTGAGGAGAATTTATTTTATGCCCCACTAAGTCCACAACCTTGAATGATCTTGACTAGTTTTCCATTTGGTATTAGCTAGATACCGAAACAGTCTATGTATTTGTTATTTTCCTTGTAAATTACTGTAATCTTATACATAAATGCTTGCAGGTTCGGAAGATATCTCAGGCTGATATTAATACGGAAATAATTTTCAATTGTCAAATGGGACGTGGACGTACGACGACTGGAATGGTGATTGCAACTCTCGTCTATTTCAAACGTACTGGAGCATCAGGTATTTCATCTTCTCCGCCCACTCAGACTTACGAAGAAGATGAGTGAAGAGTCTAACAAATCCTGTATCTATGAATAAAGATCAAGGATTCCCAAGAAACAACTCTCTTGGGAGAATCTTTAAAGCTGGTGAAAATATCTCCATTAATCTGCCAAATTCTGAGGAGGCAATCCGTAGAGGGGAATATGGAGTTGTTAGAAGTTTGATACGAGTCTTAGAGGTATTTAGTCCCTTTCTGTTTGTCTTATCCTGATCATCTGGCCGGTCCTGCTGATTCGAACTATTAACTGTTTTTATGATTCTAGGGGGGCGTTGAAGGCAAAAGGCAAGTTGATAAAGTCATCGACAAATGTGCATCCATGCAGGTATCTTTTGTTAACTTCAGTACCAAAGTATCGGTCTGATATACAAGAAACTGTATAATTTTATTTTTCGTTTTCACTTAGGGTAAAAGGCCTAAATTTTATCCATTGATTAACTTACAGAACTTACGAGAGGCAATTGCTACCTATCGCAGTAGTATTTTGCGTCAACCCGATGAAAAGAAGAGAGAGGCAGCACTTTCATTTTTTGTGGAGTACTTAGAAAGATACTACTTCCTTATATGCTTTGCTGTATATCTTCAGTCAGAGGGCGATTTTCTCCAATCTGATTCGCTTGGCCATGCCAGTTTTGCTGATTGGATGCGAGCTAGGCCAGAGCTCTATAGCATTCTTCGCAGGTATTGACAAGCAGTTTATTTTTGTCTACAACTTTGAATCCGCTATCCTTCTGCTTGCTTGTAAATACGTTTGTACTTCAGGTTTCCACAGGGGAAGTTCAAGAAAACTCATTTGGTAGACTTTTCCTATGTTTAAGTAGCTCTCTACAGCTGTAAAAGAATTTGAATGCCAAAATTAATCTTGTGCTTGTGTTTCAGTCAGACTGCATATGATCTTCAAGTGTCTCATATAAATTCACTTGCCTCTTCCAGGTTGCTCAGGAGAGATCCTATGGGTGCCCTTGGTTATGCAGCTACGAAGCCTTCTTTGACAAAGATTGCAGAATCTACTGACGGGCGCCCTCATGAGATGAGTGTCGTTGCTGCACTTAGAAGTGGGGCAGTTCTGGGAAGTCAAACTGTTTTGAAGAGTGATCATAGTCCTGGTTGTCAAATTTTAAGTCTACCAGAGAGGGTGGAAGGAGCACCGAATTTTAGGGAGGTTCCAGGATTTCCTGTATATGGTGTTGCGAATCCAACTATAGATGGTATTCGATCTGTCATTGAAAGGGTGGGGAGTTCAAGAGGTGGCAGGCCGGTATTTTGGCACAACATGAGAGAAGAACCTGTTATATATATCAATGGGAAACCGTTTGTTCTACGTGAAGTTGAAAGGCCATATAAGAACATGCTTGAATATACGGTAATAGTCTGTGTTTTCTATATATTGTAAATGTCTCATTGGTTTTTGAAGCTTACATAAATACCTTTGTTTAGGGAATTGATCGCGATAGAGTCGAAGGAATGGAAGCTCGTTTGAAAGAGGATATTCTAAGAGAAGCTAAGCGATATGATGGTGCTATAATGGTCATTCACGAAACCAAGGATGGACAGATTTTTGACTTATGGGAACATGTGGACTCTGATTCTGTTCAAACACCCCTCGAGGTCTACAAATGTTTAGAGGCTGATGGTTTTCCCATTAAGTATGCACGTGTACCTATAACTGATGGTAAAGCGCCCCAAAGCTCAGACATTGACACATTGACATCGAATATTACTTCTGCTTCCAAAGACACTGCTTTTGTCTTCAATTGCCAGGTTGAGTTTCCCTTGGGTATTTTGATATATTAAGTATTCCTCTTGAGCTTTTCTGTTCGTCTTACAGTATTTCCTTTTTCACTTCAACATTCACAGATGGGGAGAGGTAGAACAACCACTGGAACGGTCATTGCCTGTCTAGTGAAGCTCCGCATCAGTTATGGGCGACCTATTAAGGTTCTGTATGATGTTCTGACCCATGAAATTGTGGATGAAGATTCCTCAAGTGGTGGTGAAGAAACTGGAAGTAATAATGCTGAAATAAAACGTCGTAGTTTAGGACAAAGAACTGAGGAAGAACACAGCCGTGCATTTGGAATGGACGACATCCTTCTGCTGTGGAAAATCACTAGATTATTCAATAACGGAGTTGAATCTCGTGAGGCGTTAGATGCTGTGATTGATAGATGTTCTGCACTGCAAAATATTCGTGAAGCTGTTCTGCAATACAGGAAGGTTTTCAATCAACAACATGTTGAGCCAAGAGTAAGAAGTGCTGCATTGAAACGTGGCGCTGAATACTTGGAGAGATACTTCCGGTTGATTGCCTTTGCAGCATATCTTGGAAGCGAAACTCTTGACAATTTCTTTTTGAAAGGAGAGCCTAAGATGACTTTCAAGAATTGGTTGCATCAGAGACCTGAGGTGCAAGCGATGAAGTGGAGCATAAGGCTAAGGCCTGGACGGTTTTTTACCATTCCTGTCAGTCATCGTCTCATTATTCAGTCTGCAAAACTGTAAATGTTTTTATTTATTTTGCACATTACAGCTTTGAATTTTTTTTTTTCTGTAGGAGGAATTGCGGGCACAACACGAATCGCAACATGGGGATGCAGTCATGGAGTCAATTGTCAACGAACGGAGTGGTTCTGTCTTGGGCAAAGGTTCTATACTTAAAATGTATTTTTTCCCTGGCCAAAGAACTTCAAGTCGTTTGCAGATTAATGGTGCACCTCACGTGTGCAAGGTATGCTTCAAAGATATCTGATATTGCATCCTTCACCATTACATTACTGCGTAATATGAACCAGCAATACATTGCTTTCAGGTCGATAGATATCCTGTATATAGCATGGCAACTCCCACAATTTCCGGAGCTAAAAAGATGCTTGCTTATTTAGGCACCAAACTAAAGGAAGAAGGTAGGGATTCGACAGAAAGAATAGTAATAACCGACTTAAGAGAAGAAGCAGTTGTTTACATCAACGGAACTCCATTTGTCTTGAGAGAATTGAGTAAACCTGTTGATACCCTCAAGCATGTTGGAATAACCGGTGCAGTGGTATGTCTTCAAGCGCACTTTAGTAATAATGCAACTTGCAAATGCGATTTTACTGATTCCTGTCCTCAATGCAGGTAGAAAGCATAGAAACACGGCTAAAAGAAGATATATTGTCGGAGGTTAGAGAGACTGGAGGTCGAATGCTATTGCACCGTGAAGAATATAGCCCGGCATCAAATGAATCTCGGGTTATTGGATACTGGGAGAATATTCAACCAGATAATGTGAAGACTCCTGCAGAAGTATATGATGCTCTGAAGAATGAAAATTTCAACATATCTTCTTACCGGAGAATACCTTTGACCAGAGAAAAAGACGCATTAGCTTCCGATGTAGACGCACTCCAGTATTGTAAAGACGAGTAAGTATCAATCATCTGTTTTTTTCTCTCATTTTATGTATTCCCAAACTGATGGGCACATGTTTCAACACAGTTCCGCTGGGAGTTACTTGTTTGTATCGCACACCGGTTTTGGAGGAGTTTCTTATGCAATGGCCATCACTTGTCTTCTACTGCAACCTGGTCAGAACTTCTCACCTGCACTAAACACAAAAGCTTCAACCTTAGAAGAAGATGATTCACCTTCACGAGCTTGTGATGAAGAAACGTTGAGTATGGGAGATTACCGTGACATACTGAGTCTGATAAGAGTGCTTTCTCATGGTCCTCAAAGCAAATCAGACGTAGATGGAGTAATCGAACAGTACGTAAAAATCAAATCAATCAAATACAAATTCTACTTTTAATACTTCGCTCTTGACTTGAGTCTCTTGATTTTGCATTTTTTATAGGTGTGCTGGTGCAGGACATTTGAGAGAAGATATCTGTTACTACAGTAAAGAACTCAACAAGCTTCCTAATACAAAAGATGAAAACCGTTCATACATCATGGACATGGGTGTTAAAGCCTTAAGGTTAGTCACTTAACTCCAGCTCGAAAAACAGCTTGTGTTTCATAACTTATCCAAACAAATAATGTTTTTGTTATGAAATGAACAGGCGTTACTTTTATCTGATAACATTCAGATCATACTTGTATTCCACGTCGCCGGAAGAAATGAAGTTCGTGGATTGGATGAAATCGCGACCGGAACTTGGACATTTGTGTCATAACCTCAGGATAGACAAATGATGAGGTAGCGTTTTGGGTTTCGTTTTAATACGTATAAAAATGTAGTCAAAGTTTGGGTTTTACAGCTTTAGTGTATAAAAAATTGTATAGCTTTCTCTCCTCCCGTCTATAGAGAGATCTCTGTTTTTTTTGTTTATAGGTTTGTTTGCATGAAACCCTCTGAATCACCTAGCGTCTTACTCGTATCAATAAAATCTCCTTTTTCACCTTTATTGAAAACAATTAATAAAGAATAATAATATATAAAATACAAATTTCTCAGTTTTTGTTTTAGCTTTTTTTAGGAGCTAGTTTAGACTTGATCTTCTCGACTTCCTTCGTCCCGATCTGAAATACTGTAGTTAGAACGTGATCTGGAACTGCCGGAGTAGCCGTGAAAAGCGTGGCGGCGATCGATTGTGTTCCCGGTAACTGACTGTTAAACGCGGAGATCACCGACGATGGTTTAGCTTTGTCGTTGTTCTTCTGGTAATGAATCAGTCCTCTCGGGAAGACGAAAACTTCTCCTTTCTTCACCGTCTTAGCGAATAGCTTATTCGCCGTCGTGATGAATCCAACGTCAAGCTCACCTTCCAATACGAAGATAACTTCGGTGGCGCGTGGGTGAATGTGCGGCGGGTTTAAACCTCCAGGCGCGTAGTCAATGCGCGCGAGAGAGACTCCGAGTGTGTTAAGCCCTGCGATCTTCTCAACATTAGCTCCCGTGACGGCGGAACCTACGGTATTGTTAACGACGGCGGGTTTTCCGATCCCGGCGAAGAAGAAATCCGAGGCGGTGATGTTTGATTCGGGCTTACATGTGAACCCATTCACTTTTATTCCTACGATCAGAGATAAAACCACAAATCTCCATATATTTCAAAACAAAGAAAACAAAAGGTTAATCAAAATTATAAATTACACGTGGCGTACCTGAAGTGCGATCTGCAACACAGAGATCTTGAAGTGTGTCAGGATCGTAAGCAAGAGCAATCACATTAATAGATAACAAAACAAAGAGGAACCCACAAGATCTCGAGTCCATGATTTGGTGTTACTGAGGTTTGCAACTGTATATATCTCTATGTAACCAGATGGGTCTTTATATATATATATGTACATATGTTTGAAATTGTTGAGGAATATTATGTAAAAAGTTAAAACTAACTTAGAAGCAAAGCAAGAGTTGTAAGAGAGATGTGATGTCGTTGTCTTTGGAAATTTGAACTTATAAGTATTGGTTTTCGTTATCTCAAATCCTAACCTAAACCGGAATGTAATTCTACGTTATCCGGGAAAAGGGTTTCATTTCCTAATTCTTGGTAGGAGTTGGAAAATCACACTCAAGTGAGATGTATATACCTCTACGATCGGCTTTCGGGTATTAGTTTGAGTTTTATTCGAATCTATTCAGATTTTAGATTTATCTCTAGAAAATCCATTTGATTTTTTTGGTTCAAGTTCGGTTTGAATTCTTCTGAATTCGGGTTAAATTTGAGGATAACGAAATACTTTTAGATATTTTCAGATTTAGTATAGGTTCATGTATTTTCAACCATAAATACTAAAATACTTTACATATTAATAACCCAAAAATTAAAATATGTACATTAAAATATTACAAAAATAAAAACCTAAATTTGAGAATAAAGAATTTAAAATATAATAAATATCTGAATTTTTGTTATTAAATGTTAAAAATATAATAAATATCTTTGTCCCTCTGTGGATCGTTGTAATCTTTTAATTTTATCTTAATAATATATTATGGTTAACAAAAAAATATTAAAAGTATATTTACTATCTAAAAATAATAATAACTAGAATTGTACCTGCATTATATGCGGGGTTATTTTTT
>OVAU01003343.1:0-11198 GCA_900406315.1 Biscutella laevigata subsp. laevigata
TCGTTGTTAAAGTCGGTCATGTACAAATGCGAAAATCTCCGCTTTTGATCTGCTTAGTTGTTCTAGAAATCCTTGGTACTTTCCATTGCTCCTTCTTCAGTGATGTGCAATTTATTTTTTAGTAGTATCTTCGTCTCTTGTGGGACATTCTTGCCCAATGTGATTGCATATTTATTTAGATTGATCCTCTGTCGTAAGTCTAAGGACATTTGTCACTACATTGCACTCGCCTGTTGTTGCCTTGTAGAAAAAGGATATCATCTACAAAGAGTAAGTGCGTTAAAGGTGGGCTTGTCCTAGCCAACCCCTGTCAATAGGTTTGATGATTTTGCTTCCTTGATGTTGGCGATTAACAATTATGTGCAAATGATAAACAAACAGAGAGGGAGCGGATCTTCTTGCCTTAGCCTTCTGGTAGGAGCTATTTGGCATGTTGGGGTCTCATTCCACCAAAACGTTGTATGATACTGATTTCACACACTGCATTATCATGTTGGTCCATATAGTATTAAAACTCATATTTGTGAGCAGAGTTTCAAGGAAGTTCCATTCTACTTTTTCATATGCCTTGTTAATATCTGATTTTATTGTAAGGTTCTCTGATTTGCATCGAGGATTTGTGTTTTACTTGTAGGGCCTCTTGTGCAAGTAGAATATTGTTTGAGATTGCCCTTCCGCTAACGAAAGCGGATTGTGTTTCAAATGTTATCTATGGTAAGATGGTCAGTACCTTGTATATGATTTTGTACCCCACATTACACATACTCATTGACCGAAAATTTGACATATCTCGCGACCTTGTGATCTTAGGTACTAAGCAGATGTTGGTTTCATTCATCATTGGGTGTAGGATCTAGGTGCTGAAGAATAAATTCACTGGATCCATCACATGGGTTTCTATAACATCCTAGTATTTTTGGTAAAATAAGGTGGTCATCCTATCTAGGCCCGGTTGCATTTTCTGGATTAATTTCAAAAAGTGTAGCTTTAATCTCTGTCGGTGAGACCTATTCGCATATCTTTTCATTTATCTATGTCGATATGACAGAGGTAATATTTTCCAGGGCCATTTCCAGATTCGTGGTCGTAGAGGCATGATACAATTTATGGAAATAGTTGACTGCGATCAGCTTAATTTTTTCCTCCTTATCCGTCCATCTCCCCTCATGGTCGTTGATCCCAATTATTCGATTTTGCGCTCTACACTGTTTTGTTGATGCTTGAAAAAACTTTGTGTTTTGGTCTCTTTCTCGAAGCCATAACAGTCGACTTTTCTGCCTTCAAATAATCTCCTCATCCCGTAATTCCTTGCGAAGATTAGCCCGGATAATGCCAATGTGTGCGGTTGTTACCCTATCATCTGTTTGGGCTTTATCGAGTTCATCCTTAATCCTTTAGATGTTTTTTGAGGAGCTACATTGGTCTTGTTTACGCCATCTTGAAATTGTTGAGCGGCAGTTCCACATCCTATCAAAAATTGATAAACCCCGTCTCCTTGTGTTGTGCCACATCCCTCCTTTATAATGTTCTTAAAATTCGATTTTGATACTCATCGTTTATCAAACGAAAGCAGTTTCTTCTCTTCATCTTCCTTGTGGGTAAGTAGATGAAAATTGATTGATGGTTTGATCTTAGTAATCTCAGATACTCTGCAAACGAGTGTGGGAATATGTTATGCCACTCTACGTTTCTCATCGTTCCGTCGAGTCGATATCGGATGAGGTGATTATCTGTCTTGCCTACCCATAATATACAGTCTACCTGGTAGAGAATGTCGAGCGTGCCGCAGCTTTCCTACATCAATCAAAAATCAAGGAGAAAGTTTTCTCACAGTTGCCATTGAAGTCACCCGTCATTAGCCACACTTGTAATCGATTGGCACAAATTCTCATTAGACATTCTCAAACTAGATTATGCTTAATAAAAAATTGTTTAAATAATTTATAGGAGAGGTATACATAGGTCGTCGAAAGGATCTCGGAGACCCTCCAAAGCACGAAAGCCAGGATTGTATCCATAGAACATTTGGCGTGACATAGATAATAAATATATAGGAGTTAATATCATTCCAATTGCCTCACTATCTTGTTCATTCACAACAAAATATTTTCTTCGTGCGGTCTGTTCAAAATATACTGGAAAAACGACTCGATTTTGTCATAATAAAACTAAAAAGGAATATTTACCTAAATTTTATGATCCATTTTATTTCATCTAAATTAACTAATAAAGTTTTAAAAAAAAATTGTCAGTACAATTGAAACGACCGAAAAAGATATATGAGTTAATATAGTAACATGTGAAAGCACCCATTTTTCATTATATATGAGATTAAGATCAAAATTTATTTTTATATTTTGTATATAAAAATAGTATGTATAATAACTTTTTTTTGTCTTAACTCTTAAGGTTGTTGTTCAAAAATCTATTTTATATACTGTAAGACTATAAGACTTTTAGAAGATCAATTGTCGTCCCAAAACATTAACTTGGTTTAACCCGAACTAATTTTAAATGTTGTTGAACGGTTAACCTTAATAACTGGTTCTAAAATGAAAAATCATCAAACCCTTATTCAATCATTACGATTTTGATATTAATCTAGGTTCCTAGATCATAATAACTAGTCCTGGGATTTTTATCCGATACGATCCGTATCCGATTCGAAAATTCGGATTCAGATCAGATAAAAATATGAGCAAATATCAGTTCGGATATAGAATTTGATATTCATGGATATCAGATCGTATCGGATAATATCCGAATATCCATGGATATCCGAAACTTTAGTTAACATAAATTAATATAATGTAAACTCATATTGGAGTACCTTAATAAATATATAATTTTTTAGTTTATAATTTTATAGTACAAACAAAAATATGAACATATAAACTACATAATCAATATTGTAAACTATGATGTATTTAATATATAAAAATGAAGACAAACGTCAAATAAAGTTGTCAGATGTTATAAAGTATATAGTACGATACAATACAAAAAAAATAAACCAAAAATATGTTTTACAAATGGTACTTAACATTTGATAATTGTTAATAAGAAATTTGACTTTCTCTTAGACGAAACCACATTAAAATATTTTAACTCAGTATTAGAAACTTTATTTTCAAATCTATTTTGAACTCTTTGATTGATTGTATATATTATCACAAACTTCCGTAATGTATTTAGAAATTTGGGTGAATACATTTACAGATAATCAAAGTCTGTCAANATATATTATCACAAACTTCCGTAATGTATTTACAAATTTGGGTGAATACATTTACAGATAATCAAAGTCTGTCAACTTTTTTTTTTAAGTGGGTCTTTAATTAAGATTCCACTTAGTATCAATAAGACCTAGACGAAAACAACTTGTTAATTAAATTAATAATTTTATTATGTGGTATACTTTGTTCGGTTTACATTCAATTCATAAATTGAAGCCGATTTATATTTAATTTTTGTTTTGGGTTCGGTTTACATTCAATTGGGCCGGTTAAGATTCAATTTCGGTTCGGTTTATTCAGATTTTTGGATTTTTTGGATTTTTTCTGTTATATTTTATTCAATTAAGTATATCTGATCTGTATCTATCCGAATTGATCCGAAAAATATTTCGGATTCAACGACAATATCTGATATCCGATCCAACGAGATCTGAACCGAATCCGAACCGATATTGGTTTGAATAGCATATGGATCTTAAATCTAAGATACATGGGAAAAGTCTTTAAGATTAAATTCGTAATTAACTGTCAAATTTCTATAGTATTATTTAAGAATCACTTTTAAGAAAATATCATTCAAATCATTAAAATATTACATGATATGCCATTAGAAAAAATAATTTAAAGAAAAAAACAAAATATTCATTAAAAATAAAATTGGAAATATATGTAATTTTCATTAAGGGTAAAACTGGAAATATATGTAACTTTCATTAGATTATAATAACTTAAATATTTTGATATAAAATAAAAAGAAAATATTTAAATCTAGTCTATTAAAACAGATACATCTACCTTAAAAAGTTATAATGCACTATTTCCTAGGATGACTAGACATATATTAATTACAATAATATTAAATAACTATAAGTAGATAAACATATATCGTGTAAATAATTAAAAAGTCCATATTTAAATTTAATTTAAAAATTTAAAAATTTAATAACTATAAGCCATAAATCTAGAAGAATATTCATTTTATTCAACTTTTTCTCTATTATATATTCATATTTGTATTTAATTATTCAAATTCAAAATTAATAATCACATAAAAATAGATTCAATATATTTAACTTTATTAATATTTAATAATTTAATAAATATAAACGATAAATCTAGAGTAATCAAATAGTTCAAAGGTATATACATCCGTAGTCCAAATTGATTATGTATGTCAACCTTTCACAAAGGTAAATAAAAAATTATGTAATTATTTATCGATTTTTTTCAATAAAATAATTCCAACATAAATATTTGTTACAAAAGTTAACCAAAAAAACAAATTTTATCCCTAGAGTATCTCCAATAATATTATACTAGGATTGTACCCTTATAATATTTTTAATTTTATAAAAATTTTGTTATTTTAATTTTAAATATGTGATATCTAAGAAATATTAATATTTAATAAAAATATTCTTTACATTTACATAATTTATTTATATAATATTAGGATATTTTATTTTGTTTAGAATACTAATATTAGTTAAAATTAAAAATATCGTAATTATAATTCGAAAACAAATCACCCCGCATGTAATGCGGTAAAATTCTAGTATTTAATTAAAATTAGATTATTAAGTCTATAATTTTGTTTTAGAAAAAAATATATTTAAAATAATTTAAGCTTATTGGGCTAAGATAGATCAGTTGAAATAGGTATAAAGTATACAATAAAGATTTAGTACTTACAGACGGAGTCACGATGAAGCACTACCCAGTCACAAGTATTAGGGCGATCCCAGTAATATCTATCATGATTCCATATACTTCTTTAAGATTACTTATAGTCTGGACTTGGGGCCACTCTTCTCATACACGACGCTATATTCTATTTTCGTAATGTTGTTTCCACCCAACTTTGGCATCATTGCTGTAGTTTACTGAAATCAGCTTATACCCTTCAAAGAANCTGGACTTGGGGCCACTCTTCTCATACACGACGCTATATTCTATTTTCGTAATGTTGTTTCCACCCAACTTTGGCATTATTGCTGTAGTTTACTGAAATCAGCTTATACCCTTCAAAGAATTTGTGATGATTTCTGACAACATTGTACCTAAAACCTTCGATGGATAATTCCTAGGTAGTTTCAAAACATTCATGTGAGAAGTACAAAACTTTAATCATGCCGCTTTTGTCTGATAAGCATCATATTTTCACTCTTGTTATCTATATAAAATTTGATGTTAGACAACTTTGAACAAGTTTAATGGTTTTAAATCGCTTCGGAAGGCGAAATATACAAGGATGATGTTAACGTCTCTCGAACGACCGTTGAGTCCAATTAAGCTAACCACTGTGATTCTACCCAACACAGTCCTCTAAACCGGTTATAACCAAAATTCCCGGTAAGCCACCATTGACTAAGACAGACGCTCCCAGTCCACAACCGGTCAAAGCGTAGATAAGCAACATCCGCCACATATGAATAAGCTCCTCGTCAAACATCCCTAGTTTTTCAATACAGCACACCAGTCACCACTTACCAAAACTGGTTAACGTGAGCAAAACACTTTCCAAAAAAAAAAGGACTGGTTCGTAGGAAACCCTAATATTGCAGAAACAGTTTCTTTCTTAATACCCAAAATCAACACATTCTGAAACCGTAAGCTTTCTATCAATTCGACATAATCTTTGCCCCATCCTACAAAGCTTTTTATCAATTCCAGATACTTCTAAAAAATACCCCAACCAAATCAATAGAATAACCACCACATGCTAAGAAAAAATGCAGACTCTTAGCATGCAGATACTGAAACAGACAGGAACAGGCCGCAAGATAAGTTGGATTTGAAGTTAATATATTACTAGCCAGAGATAAGACCTGCCACATGGGAGCTTAAAAGATATTATATCAGAGAGATCAGTATATAAAAGTTGAGTCAAAAGTGAAGATTAGTGGTCAAAATATCAGCACATGTATGTCCAATATAATTCAACATAACCTTCTGCGCTGATGTTCCTGCGAACTGACGGAGAACATCAAGAGCAAAGAATAATAGATATGTTTCGCACTACAATATCATAAGAAGTTTAGCTTCCAAAATTGAAAAAGTACCGAAGATATTGTGAGTAAATGAGTGTAAAAGACAGATATAACACACTGATCACACGTAAATATGAGTATATTATGAAATGAAAAAGAACCCCGAGACATTTGCAGTCCTACAAAAGAGCACAAACAATAATCAGTAACATAAAATAATCTTATGGCTTTTCTGAAACGCATGTGTATGAACTGCTTCCAGCTTGAATCTCTGCATATTTCACAACAGCATAGCAAGGGTTAAGATGTGAGAAATCAGGGTACAAGAGCTCCAAGAAACATCACCTGAAAAGAATTAACAATAGCACCGAAACGAAGATTCGTGTTAATGAGCCGTATACAGTAACATATACAACTTTTGGAATCTATGCTACTGGCATTTCAGATCTTTTCAGATGAAAAAAAACTAAAAAACAAATGAATCCCATATGTGACATCAAACACATTAGTGGTTACTCTGTAAACAAAGAACAGAAAGTGTAGTATAAAAACCAGACTAACAATATTTGAACATCCAACACCCGAATTCTATGTTTCAGAATCGAATACCATGACAGAAGCTCCTTTAGCTGTGGGATTGCTCACAAACATACCAGTAATTAGTTATCTTGTGAGAAAACTAGTAACACTAATAAGAAAACAAATACATAACTAGAAACACTTTCAAGAAAATAGGATGGACAAAAAACTAGCATAGCATGATAGCACAACATGTCGCAAGTCTAAAACAAGATTTTATGAAATATTTTGCGAGAACGTAGGTAACCTTTTGAGGAAGAAAGCATCTTACCTCTCCACTAAGGAGCTCCTCCTCAGAACACACGTGCTACTTCATCTCAGCCATGAACTTTTCATACTCAGAATCTCTAACAGCGGATGGATTCTCTGCAGGCGGCGGTACTGGAGGTTTGGGAGTCCAGGGTACACTTCCCATGCTCTGTAAATAGCCAACAGAGGGCGGCATAGAAGGATTAGGTGCCCAAGGTGCATTACCTAAACCTTGTGAGTGATCAGCTGTTGACACAGGAGGATTGTTGGCCCATGGCATGTTACCCATGCTTTGGGAATGATCAGTAGTCGAGGCCGGTACTGGAGGAGGTGGAGGAACAGCACTATAGTAAGACGAATAACTCATATATGGAGGCTGTCCAGGCAAACCTGTGACTGAGCTAACATACCCATTTGGTGGCCCAGATGAAGCAGGAGCACCACTGTCTGCTTGTACTCCTGGTGGCAAGCTTTGATGGATTTCACTAGATGATGGGTTTGGAGGAGCAGTGCCAGGTGGAGGAGCTTGTGTCGCATGAGGAGGAGGTGGTGGTGGGTACATTCCATATGGAGATATATGCTGACCAGGAACAGGATGGTAAGAACCAGGAGGAGGAGGCGGAGGAGCATATGGAGAATAGGAAGGAACAGGCGGACCCCAAGGAACTGGAGGTGGTGCATATGGAGGATTTGACAGTTGCCCACCAGTGGCATACTGCTGTGAAGGATAGGCACCAGGAGGCTGGTTTGAAGGTGGATAAGCTTGAGTTGGTGGTTGAGCTACTGGAGGACCAGCAGGCGGTGGCGGTTTACCTGCAATCCTGACAGCAAGTGTTTTACCTTCTAACCGATAGCCATTCATTGCCTGTACAGCAGTATTGGCCATCTGGACATCAGCGTATTTCACAAAACCATAGCATCTGCTCATACCCGTCATACGGTCCTTGATTACCTTTGCCATCACAATTTCACCAAAGGGAGAAAACAGATTAATCAAACCATCGTCCTCAAGCATCATAGGCAAGAACCCAATGTACAGATTTGTCTCATCATATTCCTTGGAGGGTTTAAGCAGAGTTGACCCCAAGCCAGGATGCGCACTTGCCCCACTCCCTGCATTGTTAGCCCATGGAGGATTACTTCCTGAACTACCAGGACCAAGAGCCAGGGTAGTCGTACTCTGTTTGAGAGAAGATTCAGGGACAGTTCCTCCTAACTCTGCCAAGAAGTTCTGATATTCATCATCCATTTTCTTCCCAGTAGTACCCTTCACAGGACAATCAATAGTAGGATGTCCACCATCACCACAAATTTTGCAAAGAACATCACTCTTAAAGGTATTTGTACGTGAAGGACACGCATACTGTCTATGTCCTGGCTCACCACAAAGTCTACAGAATTCTTCATCCCTTATTGTTCCATTCAAGGTTGCAAGTTCCCTGAGCTGTTGCCTCTTGTGTTCGTTGAGCACTTCATCAACAGGTTGCAAGAGCTTCTCAACCATACCAGCAGCAGCTTCAAGACCTTCCTGAGTCTCAGCCTCAACTAAAACATGCAAGTCTTCATTCTCAGCAGGGTCATATTTCATGTCCTTCTTTTGCTGGAGCCTACCTTCTTTGACAGACCCTTTACCACGAATGACAATTTTAGCACCTGTTTCCCTCTCCATTCTCTTCTGAGTATTTCCCCTGGGGCCAATAATAAGACCAATAAAGTTATAACCTGGAAATTGCTTCATCGGAATGAAAAGCTTTTTCTGGAGCTTGGGAGGTCTATAATCTGCCGGGGGTTTAAAAGCCGGATTCTTCTTGATAATCTGAGAGATAATTTCTTGTCTTTCTCTATTCAACCTCTCCCTTGCTCTGTACTCCCTAGTGTTAATCCTAATTCCCATGTTATCGTAAACAGGCTCTGGTGAAGGAGACCTCTGTCCTTCAGGTCTATCATCTAAAGCCATACCCGATTGCAACAACCTACTGATCTCAAGCAATCTACTATTCAAAGCCTGGATCTCTGGATCAAACTCAATACCTCCAGCGAAATCCTTTATGAAATCAGGTAGTTGAATCAACGGCTTCGGCTCATCATCTGCCCATCTCGACTTACGCTTCTTTGTCCCAGAACCAGATTCACTACCACCACCAGCCCCTTCAGCGCTCGGGTTATTAATTGACTCAGAAGGCGGAGGATCCCACCGACTCCGACGTCTCCTCCGACTATTAGTCTCCTCTTCTCCGCCAGACTGATCCTTGCTCAGGTTCTTGCTAACCCCGTTCTCTGATAACAAAGGGCGGAAGAGCTGAAGATTTGCTGTCGAGCCGTTAGCAATGGAATCAGGAGCAGAAGAACCGTTTAAAGCCTCGGAATCGGAAATCTGAGAATTTAGGATACTGGAAGCAGCGTTGTCTCCTTTGGATGAATCTACGGCTTCAGAGGAGGGAGGAGGTTTATCAAGGGCATGTGAAGAAGGATTTGAGTTGATCAATTCGATGGACTCCATAGCAAAATCAAGAGTTAGGGTTTTCAAATCTAAGAGAAGATACAAATAAGAACGAGATTTACGATAAGTACAGAAGCAGTGAAAGAAAAGATACAAATAAGAACGAGCTAGGCTTAACTCTGATGGACCTAATGGCAGACTTAAGCCCATACAAAGCCCAAATAATATTATGTGTCCACCTCGTCGTTTTACAGACTTATCTTTAGTTTTTTTTTTTTTTTTCCTAACATCTTTAGAAAACAAAATACATATCACCTCTAAAAATATTTTTTGACAACGAAAAGATATGGATCATGACTATGTAATTTACTTTTAATTTATTGGTTCAAACATTGGCTTTCATTTTAACAAAACCTTGAAAAAACAAAGGTCGTATTCGTTTCTCGTTTGCATCCAATATCTAGATATAATATTCAAATGTTATTCGTTTTTATATATGCATTTAATATTTATATGTTGCATCCAAATATTGTTCGTTTTTATATTTACATACAACATTTTAATACCACATTTCAATATACATTTGTTTTGCATTTCTAACAAAATCCAAAACAATTCTTTTGTATTTTCTTGAAATTTTGGTGTGGTAAGTGATTCCATATTTTTCATGAAAAATAAATTTTTATTTTCGGGAAAAATGTGATTCTAATATATTTGAGATGGAAAGTAAGCAAATTTTTTCCCGAACAATTTTGTATTTTTTAAGTCATATGTAACAAAGGAGAATTGAAATGGAAAGTGAGCAAGACTTTTTAAAAATATTACAAACATAAATTTCTATTTTTAGGACTAGTACTAGGTAGTTTCGTATACTAAGAATTAAAATTATTTTTTAAAATATCTAGAACAATCCAAAACAATTGTGTTTCAGCATTTTTTCTGAAATTTGTTTTCTTGTTTTCAAAAAAATGTGATTCCAAAAATTTTGAGATGTAAATTTTGCATTCACTCTACATTTTTAACATTTTAAATATTTATAATTGAACATTTTAGTATCTAGATGCACCATCTAAATTGAAAAAATGATCAAACAAATAACATCTCGTGTATTTGCATTCATATGCAGCTTCTGAATACAAAAACAAGCAAGCCAAAAAATAATTTTTGTAAAAGAATATCAAATAACAAAGGAGAAATAAAATGGAAAGTGAGCAAGGCTTTTTAAATATATTTTAAACATAAATTTCTATTTTAAGGACTATTACTACGTAGTTTTGTATATTACGAACTATAATTATTGAAAATAATAAAAATCGAGATTCATGAGAAATCATTAACATATATATGTTTCACACATAGGGAAAAATGACCCTAAGCTATAAAAGTTGGAAAGAAAATTGATTAAAATCGTTACCATTGCACAATGAAAAATATAGATTTTTGTTTATAAAATAATTTTTGATGATTTGGTAAAAATGATTGATGAGCCTGACGATTGGTCAGCATTTAAAATCAATTTGGACTTAATCGCACACTTAAAGGAAGCTTTTATCGACTTTCATTTACGTTTGATTCAGTTCGATAAGCCTTTTGGTCTCTTTATTATCCTATCCTTTCTTTTAAAAAACAAAAAAAAATCATATTTGATCTCCGACTGAATACTATGAACTTTCACAGCCATAACACCGATTTAGATTTTTTTTT
>OVAU01003345.1:0-11197 GCA_900406315.1 Biscutella laevigata subsp. laevigata
TGACCAAAATGGTCGTGGGAAACGGGCATAATTTCTTGTATATAATAAAAATTGATTATTCAACCCGTTCGACCAACTAAACCGAACAGTAATCGAACAAGTTTCAAACAATTAAACTCTGGATTTTTGGTAATTTAAAACCGAAATTAAATCTCGAAATTAAATCTTTCAGTTTCCAATTTTGGTTCGGTTCAATATTAATGGCCTAGTATATATATATATATATATTAGTGAAAGTGTTTATATTTTCAATTGTCTCATATAAAATGCATTATGTGAACGTCTTAATTATTTAATTCACAATTCAGTATCATATGAATATAAAAATAAGAATTAAACATGAAAAACATATTAAATATTTGAAAATTTATTATTAAATATTTATAAGAAAATTTAACCAAATTTTAATTCATTTAATTATATATTATTTTGTAATAACTAAAAAGACAAAAAATACAAAAAACAGAAGTGGATAGTTGGATATGTGTCAGATCCATTCAAATTTTGGATTTATGTTTAGAGTATATGTTAAGTATTTTTATATATTTTATTCGAGTCCGGGTTAGTATTTTTCGAGTTAGCTAAGTTAGCTAAGTTGATGTCGAGGTTTGTATCTCTAGGTGTATGAATGAACAAATCTTAAAATGTAAAAAAGCTTGAAAATGGTATTTATGAGGCCTAGATCTTTTTACCGACCAATGCTTGCTCGAACACGAATCTTGTCTCCAGCTCTTCCAAGGCAGGGTTGTGAAATGTTCCTGGGGCATAAATGTTGCTACTTGGACCATGAGGCATGTTAGGTTGCTCACAAAATTCTTTGGCTAAGTGAAGTTTGAGACGATCGTAAGCTCTTTTCTTCTCTTTTTCGAGAATTATGTTTGGGATTGAATATTGGTTTAGACAAACTGATGTTACAAAACCGGCCGGTCCAACTCGCACAATCACTACTACAATCTCCATATATATGGGCCAGGCCCAAACGAAGTCTCTTTGCTTATGAGGAAACTTCCCTTTACAGTCACTCTCTTCTTCATCTTGGCTCACTGTTTGTTGTTGAAGTGATGATCATTACTGTCAACAGTCAAGTGCTTTTAAACCGAGAGCTTTGTCCAGTCACTTCAAACTCAAACGGTGAGGATCTGTCTTTCACATCAGAACAGTTCAATAACATTCAAAGAATGCTTGCAACAACAGAAGAGATCATCAATCAAAGACTCACAGATGACCTGCTTCTTTCTCTGTAACTCATCATTCTCTTCTTTCAACTTTGCAACTTCAGCTTCAAGCTCAACAGTATTATAATAAGCCTACATAAGCAAAACAAACACTAGTGAGAGTAGCCAATGAGATATTACTAAAAACTGATGCAGACACTAAACATTGAAACTGTTTTCTAGCTCTTCATCTAGCAGCTGATTCTCTGTTATTCATCATTCTCCTTTGTCTTCTCTCAACAACTTTCTCCACAATGCCACCACTCTTTCTACCTCTCCCACCACCATTGAGCATGTAAGGAGACGGAGAAAAGTGATAAAGAATCACCATTACTCTTCCTTATCCCATCTGATGATAAAGGTGTAACAGGAGACACAGCACCAACGCCCATTACTGCAGCACCACCACCACCTTGAACCAAACCCATATTTTTCAGTAGAGATTGATCTCCAAGTCCCATAAAGTCCTCCACATCTTGTCCCGTGACTATTAAGCTGACCAATTTGTGTTCCATGACTAAAACCAGGTTGCTTAGGCATGATTGGCTGTTGTTTTTGTTCCTGGTATGTTGATCTAGCTCCATTTGCCAATCAAAGGCAAACTAGAACCTTTAACCTGCAACTGATTAGTAGCCTCTGCATCAAGATTGTCCATCAAACCCAGCAACAATTCCTGGAGATGGCTGCTGTTGTTGTTGTTGTTGCTGGTATGTTGATCTAGCTCCATTTGCCAATCAAAGGCAACTTAGAACCTGCAATTGATTTAGCTGTCTCTGCACCAAGATTGTTCATAAAACCAGCAACAACTCGTGGAGAAGGCTGCTGAAATTCGACAGCCAAAACCTGTGTAGTAGTTACCATCATTACCACCAAAGTAACCATTATTGTTGTTGGCAGCAATCTGAGCTTCCTCTCTCTCACAACACCAGCACGAACCAAGAACTCCTCTAAAGTTACTTCCCCTAACGTCTGCTGCCTCTGATTCTGACTCTGTCACAAGTTTGTTCCAACTTTGGAGAGATCTTTCCAGACTTGATCAACTGTTTTCTGACTAAGTGTTTGAGGCAGAGTCAGTATGCTAAGAGAGCTTCTCGGAAGAAGATTAATTTAGAACATCAATATAAAAGTTTCTTGGATTGGAATGATAAAATAGAAAAGGATGAAAGTAACAGCAAAGTCATGATGACAACTCTAGATTAGTTCCATTAAAGCGGTTAGGTAATCTATTACACTAGTCGGCTAGTCCCTTTCATTCAATTATGTCATTAGACAAAAAACACTTCAAGCGATGTCAACAAATATTAAAACCTGGAGGAACTTAGCAGACGGATCTTTGATAAGGTTTAATGGCTTAATTCTGCTTTTCTACTTCAATGTTTTTGTGATCTGATCATCTAATTGCTTCTCGTTCTTCTTGAATTGTTTATCTCAGGGGATTTTGATAGAGTCGAGTTATACTCTACCGATTTGTAACACAAATCCTTATTCTTTATTTCACAAAAGAGAAGATTACGCGTTGCAAGAGTTGAGAACCACAAATTGATTCAACACTCCGCTTAATTCTTCTTGTCCAAGAGTCCTCTCAAGACTCCCAAACTTCAAAGATACTTTAATCTAAAACTATCCAGACCTTTATACGCAAGTCTGGAATTACATTTGCAGATAAGGACTAAACTAATTGTTTCTTAAAACAACTAACCTCAACAAAACCAATCAGACGTTTACCTACTTACCTTGTGCGCTAGTCTTCTTGCGACGAGTGTAAACGTTCTGCACCTCATCAATACTGCCCGGTTTGAAAGCCAGCTTGTCCTCAAGCTGGAAATCCGGATAATGGTGGTGAAGTTCATGCCACAGCTCCCAAGTGCTCTCATGTAGGGGAAGATCTTTCCATTGGACTAGGACCTCGAGATGGCCCGTGGAACTGTGTCTGGTTTGGAGAATCAGTGCTGGTTCTGCTACAAATTCTGCCGTGTCTGATAGTGACGTTGGCAAGGGATTAACCAGATGATGTGTCCCAAGAACGGGCTTTAACTGCGAAACGTGAAAGACCGGATGAATTTTCGACCCTTGTGGTAACCGAAGATGATATGCTACCTTTCCAGTGCGCTCCATCACTGCTAAAGGTCGGTAGTATCTGGCTGACAACTTCTGACAAATCCGTTT
Source organism: Biscutella laevigata subsp. laevigata (assembly GCA_900406315.1). NCBI lineage: Eukaryota > Viridiplantae > Streptophyta > Magnoliopsida > Brassicales > Brassicaceae > Biscutella > Biscutella laevigata. The sequence goes on from OVAU01003345.1 coordinate 3,381, forward strand.
TGCCACAGATTTTTGTCGAAAAGACCTTAGCTTCAGGAAAACTTGCTGACCCGGTATGAACTCCAAATCTCTGCGTTTCTTGTCAGCGTTGTTCTTCATCGCTTGCTGGGCGTGTGTGAGATGACCCTTAATAACCTGGAGCATTAAGTCTCTGTCCCGCAGTTGTGTCTCTAATTCAAAGTTTGAAGTGGATCCAGTCTCAAAGCGGATCAGCTGAGGGGGCGCCCGACCGTACACCACATGGAATGGAGTGGTTTTGATTGCTGACTGATACGTTGTATTGTACCATAATTCTGCCCATGCCAAGTAACGAGCCCATGTTTTAGGATGCTCTGATGATAAACACCGCAAGTATGTTTCCAGGGTCCGATTAACAACCTTCGTTTGGCCGTCCGTTTGGGGGTAGAAGGCAGAGCTAAATCTGAGATTCGTCCCAGCTGACCTGAAGCATTCTGTCCAGAAATTGCTCAGGAAAATTTTGTCCCGATCAGAGATTATTGATGCCGGAAATCCGTGAAGTCTAACCACCTCCTGTGTGAATCTGGAGGCGACATCCCGAGCTGTAAATGGGTGGCGTAACCCTAGAAAATGAGCATACTTGCTCAGTCGATCAACCACCACTAATATGACATTGTAACCGGAAGAGAGTGGGAGTCCTTCGATAAAATCCATGCTAACATCTGTCCAAACATATGTGGGAACCGGCAATGGTTGTAGTAAGCCTGCTGGTGTCAAGGTGGAGTATTTGTGGGTCTGGCAGACCAAGCACTCGGACACAAATGTTTCCACTGATCGGCGCATATCGTGCCAGTGAAACACCTGTTGTATTCTCTTCAAGGTGCGCAAAATGCCGGAGTGTCCTCCCATGATACCTGAATGAAACTCAGAAAGAATTAGTGGTATAAAGCGTGAAGAAAGAGGGATTACCAAACGATTCTTGTAGAAGAGGTGGTCCTCGGCAATTGTATAGTTTGACGAGGCAGGTGGGGCATGTAAAATCTCTTGTTTCTTTTCCGTGAGGGACAGATCAGCATCAATCTCCGCAAATAATTCCTGCTTGTTAATGGCATGAGGTATAGTCACCGAGAGTGCTGAGAAGTGCGGAAGATCTACTGCTGCGTAGTCCATCCTGGACAATCCGTCTGCTGCCCTGTTTTCAGTGCCAGCTTTGTAGACTATGCCGAAAGAGTATCCCAACAATCTCGACATCCAACGTTGATACTCCAAAGAAATTTCTCGCTGATCTAAGAGGTACTTTAAGCTCCGTTGGTCTGTGTGGACGACAAAGTGCCTCCCAAGGAGATAGTGGCGCCATTTATTCACGGCTAAAACAATTGCCATGAGTTCCCGTTCATAAATGGACTTGAGTTGTTCCCTGTCAGTGAGACCTCTGCTGAAGTAGGCAATTGGTCTTTTCTTCTGCGTCAGTACCGCGCCGAAGCCAACACCTGAAGCATCAGCTTCTAACACAAAAACCTCTTCAAAATCTGGCAACGCAAGAACTGGAGTAGTGCACATTGCCGTCTGTAAGAGTTCAAACGCATGTTGAGCCTCCTGTGACCATTCAAAGTTGTCCTTCTTGAGAAGGGAAGTCAAGGGACGAGCTGTGATCCCATAATTTTTCACAAACCGGCGGTAATATCCAGTGAGCCCGAGAAAACTGCGAAGGGCTTTCACTGTCCGAGATGTTTTCCAGTCCCTCATAGCCTTAGTTTTGTCTGGATCAGTGGAGATCCCATGTGCCGAAATCAAATGACCCAGATAAGCCACTTGGTGTTGACCGAACAGACATTTCTTTTCATTGGCAAAAAGATGTTGTTCCTGAAAAACATTCAAAACCAGGTTTAGATGTTTGATATGATTAGAGAGACAAGAACTATAAATCAAAATATCGTAAAAAAAAACCAAAACAAATTTGCGTAAAAAAGGTTTGAAAACCGAATTCATCAAAGCTTGAAAGGTGGCTGGAGCATTAGATAAACCAAAAGGCATAACAAGAAACTCGTAGTGCCCCTCGTGAGTGCGGAATGCAGTCTTTTCAATGTCAGGATCCGACATCCGTATCTGGTGATACCCAGCCCGTAAGTCTAGTTTTGTGAAGATCTTGGCACCATTCAATTCATCCATCAGCTGGTCAATAACCGGTATGGGGTACTTGTCAGGGATAGTGACTCGATTTAGGGCCCTGTTGTCGACACAGAATCTCCAGCTGCCTTCCTTCTTTTTCACCAACAAAGCCGAGCTGGAAAAAGGGCTTCGACTAGGCCTGATAAAACCTGCTTGTAACATTTGTTGAACGAGGTCCTCCATAATCGCTTTACTAGCGTGGGGATAGCGAAAGGGGCGCACCGAGATTGGTCCAGTCCCGTTCTGTAACCGGATTGTATGTTCGTGACCACGTAATGGGGGCAGACCCGTCGGTAATGCAAACACAGAGGGAAAAGAATTCAGAACTGTTTGAATCTTCGGTTGACAACCAAGTCCCAATTGAGGTGCCACTATGATGGAGTAGAAGGATTTAAATGTGGGAGTCAACGATCGAGGGACAGAAGTGGTATGGAGAAAAGGATCTCCTTGTAACGTCACTTCGCTGCCATTCACTAGGAAACTTAGAATCTGCTTCTGCCAATCGATCCTGCAAGTTCCCAACGTCGCAAGCCACTGTATGCCAAGGATTACGTCCGCACTGCCTAACTCCAAAGCGATAAAATCTCCATTGAAGGTAAGATCGGCAATCTCGAACTGAACATCTTTGCAATAACCGGACCATTGGACAGACACGCCATTTCCCAAACGAACCGCAAGAGAAGGTTCAGACAGAGGTGAAAGGCGAGCTCGAGTAACAATATCTGGTGCGATGAAGTTGTGCGAAGCACCGCTATCCAGCATTATTATCACTTCAATTTTGCCAACCTTACCACGAATTTTTGTAGTCTGATGGTTACTTGTTCCAACAAAAGAGCTTAAGGACAACTCCATGTTATTGAAATCCGTGGGTGTTTCCAGTGATTCATCCTCCTCTGGGTCCAAAATCTCAACCTCCAAACCTTGAAAAACAGTGATAACCTGCAATTCATTGTTGACACAGTCATGACCTCTAAACCATTTGCTGTCGCAACGAAAGCAGAGTCCTTACTGTTTCCGATCCCGAACTTCTTCTTCCGAAAGTTTGAGTTGAGGTCTTGTGCTTCCTGGGATCCCTGGTTTCGTTGGCTGCGATTGTGTTTTAGTGGAGAACTGCTTAGGTTTCCAGGACGAAGACTTGGGAGTATATTTGTGTGCCCGGGTCGCTTCCTCCTTCTCCCTACATACCACTCTGTAGAGGGAACTCCTCTCCATCTGCCGAGTAGTCATCTTCATCTCGGTGAGATCAACTGGTTTAGTCATCTCGACTACCTCCCGCATAGCTGGTAGCAGTCCATTCATAAACACCCCTTCGATAGTGTCTGCTTCCAACCCGTGTGTCAGTGACAGTAAACCCTCAAATTCTTCAATATAAGCTTCTGTTGTGGAAGTTTGTTGCACTGCAAAGAACATCTGCTGCGGAGATCTGACTACGATCTTGCTAAACCGTGATATCAATCTGTTTTTAAAATCCCACCAGTCTCGAAAAGGTCGATATTCCATTTCACTGTTGAACCAACCTAAAACTGCGCCTTCCAGGCTTAATGAAACCATGTCCAATCTGTCGTCGTCATCGTGGTGACCGATCCTGAAAAAACGCTCAACAAGAGACAACCAGCCATATATATCCTCGACATTGCAAATAGGCATATTAATCCGTTTCAACATACGATCCCTATTAACAGTAAAGCGGTTCTCCCTATTGTACAAGCGGTCATGATGTTCTCTATACTCTCCAGGATCATGTCCAGGAGTCATATTGGTAGGGTTCCTAACAGGCAAGTTATCGAACAGGTCCCTACGTTCCTGAACTCTTCCTAGTTCTCTATATCGGATCGCACCCTGGCCATGCATATTGTCTAGTCTATCAACATGTTCATGAATGCCAGATTTTTCTATGTTCTCGAGTCCTTTCTTCTGACTAGGGCCAGGTTCCAAATTAGAGACACTTACCTGATACGGGGGAGGAGTAGAGTGACCCATTAGGTGCAATGGTTTCACCCCCCAAGTCGGATCCACCGGTGTGAAACGAACATCTTGGGTCGAATAGACTGGATCTTTCCCGTGTTTCCTGGGAATCACCTCCTTCGGTATTGTACTTGATGTTTCTGGTGCCGCGAACTCGCCCGTAGCGGTGTTGGTGTCACGATTTTTGAAAGCAGCTGCGATTGCCGTGGCAACGGAAGTCGCTATCGACGATTCCAGCTGAATAAATCGATTCTCCGTTCGTTGTTCGTGTTCCGTGACTGCCGCCATAGTTATCCGCGCCCAATTTGGAGGTTCTTGAGTTATCGTCGTCAAATCTTTATTCTTGCCGGTGCCAGATTCGACAGACCCATAAGTATCGGTGGTCAAATTCTCTGCCTCTTTGGCCTCTCGAGCTGCTTTCTCCTTTGCTTCCCTTGCCGTTCGCTGTGTTTTCGTCTCCGGTGGCATGGTTTCTGGGAAATGGAAGATTGGATTTGATCGAGTCAGGAATCGGCGAATCGTTTGTCTCGTAGGAGACGAACCGGAGATCTTGACTGACGAGCGTTGATTCGGCCGAGATTCGGATATCTCTTCCGTGCTTGATTTGCCAGTTGAATCGGAACTATCGACGGTGAAGGAAAGAAATGGTAAAGGTTCGTTCGAAAGCGAGAGTCTGTAGTGAAACAAAAATCGAGCAATGAACGACGTCCACGTAACTGAGATCCAAAGGTGTGAATACGCCAGGAGTCACCGCACCAGTTTGATAGAGTCGAGTTATACTCAACCGATTTGTAACACAAATCCTTATTCTTTATTTCACAAAAGAGAAGATTACACGTTGCAAGAGTTGAGAACCACAAATTGATTCAACACTCCGCTTAATTCTTCTTGTCCAAGAGTCCTCTCAAGACTCCCAAACTTTAAAGATACTTTAATCTAAAACTATCCAGACCTTTATACGCAAGTCTGGAATTACATTTGCAGATAAGGACTAAACTAATTGTTTCTTAAAACAACTGACCTTAACAAAACCAATCAGACGTTACCTACTTACCTTGTGCGCTAGTCTTCTTGCGACGAGTGTAAACGTTCTGCAGCTCATCAGATTTCTTTAAGTGAACTCTGTAAGATGCTGGAAAGCCTTGACTTTCATTCATTATGTCATTAGACAAAACACACTTCATTGAGGAACTATATAACTTATAAAGGGTAAAAAAAACACAGAACGGTGAGGATCTGTCTTTCACATCAGAACAGTTCAATAACATTCAAAGAAAGCCTTGCCTTTCATTCATTATGTCATTAGACAAAAAAAAAGAAAGAAAAACACTTCTAAGAAGCAGCAGCGATTATGTCACTATACAAAAGCATTCTGTTTCATATATCCAAAGTGATTACAGAACTACTACTTGGTTATGTTTCAGATCAAAAGAATAGATTCTATCTATCTATCTATCTATAGGGTAATCATTGGACTGTATCACTCTCTCAAAAGAATCTATACCACCAACCTTGACGAAACCGAAACTGAACCATCATATCAACAACCCCGAATAATGGAAACGTATACCTACGCTCTCCACCACGTCTATCACGAACATGAGCTCGAGTTGGCATCTTGTCTGGAGAAGAGTAGGGGTCTGTAGAAGAGGAGTCTGTAGAAGAGTACTCATGAGATGAGACAGAGACAGACGACTCCGAAGTCTCCATCTTCTCCTTCTTAAGCTTCTTCAGTAGTTTTTTGTATTTCTTGACTAATATTTTGTGTCTCTTCAAGAGTCTTTTCTCCTCCAAATCTTCTTCTGCCTTTCTCTTTCCTGATAAAAGAGGAACCCAAAACTTTATACAATCAAACAACATATGTGATGAACAACATTTTCTCAAAGACAGAGAGAGAGACAGAGACAGAGATGGATTTTGACAGAAACACAAATACTAAAGATACGAGTATTAAGATTGTGAAACTCAGGTTCCTAAGAATAATATCCTTTTGAGAATGTTCATTACAAAAACACAGGTTTGTTACGATATCCAAGGAATATAATCTAACAGTTCCTAAGAATAATGAAATACTCATCAGTCAATTAAGATTCATCTATCAATGAGAAACAAACAAAAATTATACCTTTGTTCAAAGGAGGTCCCTTTGCAAAAATCTGCCTCCAAAGTAAGCTTCGCTTCTTTTCCTTTACTTAGTTGTTGTATAAAATGAATTCTATTACCAATAGATGTAACAACAAAATATTGTACAAATTTTGTACAAAGTTGTTGAAAAAATAAACTGAGATTAAAAAAAATTAGAGGTAGATATCTTAATAATTATATTGGTTAAGGCCTAACTGAGCTTTTCATTGGAAACCATTCTTTTGATTTTCTAAATTTAATTATTTTTCTTTTTCATTGACTACTTTAGTTTTTTCATTATGCATGATTATATGATTAAGAATAATATTTTCTCTCTCATTGTTTTCTTCTTTACTTATTATTATATATGATTAAATATTTTTTCAAGTTGGATCAAATTATTTGATGTTATAGTCTTATAAATCTCATCGCAGCTTTTTTCTCATTTATGTTTATTTAATCTTTATTTTCTATTTAATAAAATACATTATTAAGCTCGTGATGAAAATAAGTGAGGGCATATGTTTTGGATTTATTGTGTTAAGAGTTTTATGTAGTTAATTTACCAGCAATGCGACAATAAATATTTCTATATAGATAATTAATAATATATGAAAGAGTTAGTGAACGATATTTAGTTCCTATTATTCTTTTAGGTTTAGTTCTACCGTCAGTTCATAAATTTCAAATTAAATTGATACAAATATGAAGTAAAGTAATTAAAAATTCAAATTTGGTTAATATAGACAAATGTGATATTTTGTAAATTTGTAATAAAAATGTGTTATTATTTTTTCTTTATAATATATTTCTCACACGTATAAGTATATTTTATATAAAGAGAAGATGGAAAAATGTTAGAACCACTTTTACATTTAATGTCATTTCAAGCCTTTAAAATGTTTGCTACATAATATCTCTAAATTATATATTATTATAAAAAGACATTAAAATTTTATGATTTATTCAATTATATTATTTTTTTATAGTGTACAACATAATATTTTTGAATCACCAGATATTATTGTAGATATCATAACTTTCATATTTTATACTTTTAAACATGTTAAATGTTTATGTCATTTTCAAGATAAAAAAATATTTGGTGGGGTCAATTCTACTCTATAATATTAAAGTAGAGTTTATCTATTTAAAAAGTCATAATGTGCGACAAAAAAAAAAAAGTCATAATGTATCATTTCATTTAATGACTTTTTGTTAACTTTTGTGGACCACAAATGGGTCAGCGCACTAACCCAAATTCTCATAAATGAGAGGAACAAATGCTCTCACGGGGACTCGAAACTCCGAACAAATGCTCTCATGTGTTTTACTAACGCCACTTGTTCTATTTCATTTAAGGACTATGCATAATTAAGAATATTCTTCTAGATGTACCCATAAAAAAACGTTGAAAATCATAGTAATGTAAATATTTTTTCTATTCTGATTTGCAGAGGAATAATCATAAAAATGTTGATAAGACATAAAAAAGGTAATTAAGAATATTTTTTCAACTGATATATTTTAGAAAACATTACTGAAAATACTTCATTTAAGGATTAGACAAATATTAAAATTCAAAATAATAAAACATAATA
>OVAU01003346.1:0-11197 GCA_900406315.1 Biscutella laevigata subsp. laevigata
TATAACCGTTATCGACTTGAATATCACGGAAGAAGGTAATGGTGAGAAGAAAATAGTATGTCTATCATCGCATTATTTTTTTCAGAATCATGATCGTCACAATAACTTTCGAGTATGCCTTCTGCTTGAGTTATAAAACAAAAACACATATTATAATATGTCATACTTACGTCTAGAGTTGTTATAATACTACAACACAAATGTTTATTCCATTTTTTATAATCTAGTTATCTCTATTATACCTTGATACGCCCTTCCATTATGATCGGCGGTTTTTTCGGGGTTATTAATTTACTAAAATTAGAAACATTTGTTAATTCGTTTAAGTTAATTGCGTTTGTTAACCACCATGAACAGTTCGAGGATACGTTTTTTACACGTGCTTTATGCCGTCTTTGTTTTTCACGCGCCGTTTTCGTTGGCTACACGTCAGCTATTTTCTTAAGTTTTATTTACTTTCCCGGAGTAAAAATTTGGACTTTGATTTTTTTTTAAGGATAGTTTCTGCGATTTTCTCGTGTGCATTTAAAGACATTCAAAGTTCGACTTTTTTGTCAAATCTCTCTGTTTATTGCTTTGTTCATTCCCATTTAATATCTATTGTCTTTAAAAAAATTTGTGTTCGTTTACGCAATAAGTTTCGAAGCTGAATCTGCATTTTCTTCATCAAAGGTTCGTCTTTTCTTTGAACAATTTCTCTCTATCTCTGTTCTTCTGCTATGAGCTTGGATTCCTTTTTATAACTAGGATTGAAGTTGTTATATGAGTAAGTGGTGCTCGAACCACTTTAAAAGACTGGACTTTTTTTTTCTTGTTTTGGGTTTTTGGAATTAGTACTTTGTTGAATTTTGTGAGTGTGATAATGATTTGTCAAGCTTCAAGAGCAACACATTTGAATTGGTGAGCCAACATGTTTTTTTTTGGGTCTATTCTGCAAGTGTGTGTTTTAAAACAAGTTTTGCATCTGCTGATTGATGAATTGTGTATACATGTGTGGTTATGTAAATGTTTCTTTGAAATGTGGGGTTGGATTCTTTTGGCTCTATTCATTTAGATTCAAGTGTTGGTAATATTGAGAAAGATCAGAGAGTTTCTGTGTATCAGTCAGAAATACAAAGTCAAGTATAACAGGAATATGTTTCTTATATGATAATAGCTTGAGGCCAATATGGAAATTTAGTATCCAATGTTTTCCAGTTATAGCTTAAAAGGACGGTTTCAATTTTTGTGCTAAAACTGGTTCTGTTTCTTTCTTGGTATTTGCATTTCAGGATCCAAGTTTCTCTAAGGACCAGAGTTGTTTTTTAAAGAATCCAGTACAAAGTGTAGAAGAAAATCAGAGAGAAACTTTGATATCTGGTGTGATTATGGACATAAAATCTGGTCAGTCGTCTCCTGTAATGACTGATTCTCCAACGATAAGCAACTCAAGATCAGGAGTTCTTCAGAACAAAATCCCCTACTCGTCAGCAGCAGCAGTTCCTACAGCTCTCTCACAACACAACACCAATCTTTTGCTAACCATTCCTCGTAAGAAAACAGGAGTCCTTGAGGATGTTAAGTCTAAGGCTTGGCTTGATGCAATGAAATCCTCTTCTCCTCCTCCAGCCATACTTAACAAAGACAACTCAAGCCGCAATGCTACTCAAATAAGTTATCGCGACTGGACGGTCTGTAGTGTACCTAATGTTTCTCACTTCACTGCATCATTGTTTTTTATCTGATAAATTTTGTGTCCTGTTTTAGCAGCTCAAGTATCCATCAGCCCTGACTTCTTTCGAGAAAATCATGAGTTTTGCAAAAGGCAAAAGAATAGCATTGTTTCTTGATTATGATGGGACACTTTCTCCTATAGTTGAGGAACCTGATTGTGCATACATGTCAAGTGCTGTAAGTTTAAGCAATTTCAACTCAAATTGCTTAAAACCAAATCAATTTTTTACTGTGCTTCATCCTCCTAATGAATTATATGGTTTTTACATGTTTTAGATGCGTACTGCAGTGCAAAACGTTGCCAAGCACTTCCCAACAGCAATCATCAGTGGAAGAAGCAGGGATAAGGTAAAATGATTGCTTGTGTGTTCTTAATGTAAATAGTAAATCCAATTGTTTTCTTCATTGATTCAGGTGTATGAGTTTGTTAGATTGAGTGAGCTTTATTACGCTGGAAGCCATGGAATGGACATCATGAGTCCTGCAGGAGAATCTTTACAACAAAAACAACTAACTCGTACTGTATCATCAGTCACTGAACAGGTTACTTTTCTTGCTCTCTTTTGTTTTGTTCTTCTGCATTATCAGATTCTTGATATGTGGCAAAAAATTTACAGGGGAAAGATGTAAATCTATTCCAACCTGCAAGTGAGTTTCTACCGATGATTGATAAGGTATTTGTAAACACATCTTCTAATGTAATATAACTAGGTTTAGTAATAAACAAGATTATAATTTGATTGTTGAATTCTTCTTCTCAGGTGCTTTGTTCGCTTGTAGAGACTACAAAAGATATTGAAGGTGTAAAAGTAGAAGACAACAAGTTCTGCATCTCTGTGCACTACCGTAACGTAGAAGAAAAGGTTTGGTTTGTTTTCTCAGTTCTTCTATTAACAGTCATGGATTCTTTAAACCAACACAACTCTCTCTCTCTCTCTCTCTCTTGACAGAATTGGGGTTTGGTTGCACAATGTGTCGATGATATCATTAGAACAAATCCAAAGCTACGGCTAACACATGGTCGGAAGGTTTTAGAGATCCGTCCAGTGATGGACTGGGACAAAGGAAAAGCTGTGACATATCTACTTGAATCTCTCGGTATGTTTTAGCTTCTGTGTTATGAAATCTTAGTTTTATAGCCAAAGACTCTGAAGAAATTATCATCTTCATTACAGGGCTAAACAACTGTGAGGATGTTCTTCCAATCTACGTAGGGGATGATCGAACAGATGAAGATGCATTTAAGGTTACACAGTTTTTGCTATATCAATTCCATAAAAATAAATATGTTTTGTTGACGTAAAGGGCAAGTAATGTGTTTTAGGTATTAAGAGAAGCACCGAATCATGGTTATGGTATATTAGTATCTGCTGCGCCTAAAGAAACTAATGCCTTTTACTCGCTTCGTGACACATCTGAGGTAAATTCATAAAAAAATCACTCAACTGAATTACTTTGATCATAAGAGTTCTTGATATTACTGTGATTAATTTGATCAAGGTGATGGAGTTTCTGAAATCTTTGGTGACATGGAAGAGATAAGTGGTTTCGTAGAAGAAGATGACTTTTAACATATATGGAAAAGATCAAATGAAGGTTAAAAACATGCCGGAGAATATGTTTTTCCGATCAATCTCTCATATTTGTATTTCTCTATAACTGTAAATTCTTCTTTTCATCTCGGAAAAACTGTTCTATGTTGTTGTGTTACTAAGATTCGGACGTCTCATTTTGGTTTTTATTGATTTCAAATGAAGCAGTGTGTTTTTGTTATTACAGGATAATATGGTAGAATAACATTTTGTCATTCTGAATCAAAACTCAGTGATAAAAAGATGTTGAATTTAGATGCTAGTGGTTCACACTGAAGTGCCAACATACGCTTACACTGATGGTTGATTGTCTTTACAACTCAAAAGTCCGTCCATATTCTGGTCTACATTTCTCTTGCACCTGCAGATTTTTGGTTTTTTCAGATTCATTTTCTCATTTGCGTATTTTTGCTTTTTAGCCGGAGCTAATTGCTATATCTTTCACTCCAGATTGTTGTTGTCTTTGTTCTGCTTCTGGTGCTTACCTTAGGTTTAAATCTTGAGCGGGTCAATCACGTCTGTCGATTGCTCTGCACATGACTGTTTCTGAGTTTTAGAGGACCACAAAGCTAAGTAGGAACTCTACATAATCTCTGTTAATATTTTCCTCCAATTTGGATTCCCAAACTATTTTAGTCATAAACTATTGACAAAAAATTTGAAAGGCTACCAAAGAATATCTTCATCGGACTGTAGCAAGAGTGGTAAAAACCTTTTCAAAGAGTTTTTTTTATGCAAATGTCAATGCATTTTGGAGAAAGAAATAACAAAATTCTCTCAATATTCCTAAAAGCATAATTACCAAAAATATATGCAAATAATGGAAAATCTTATTTATATTATAACCCGAAATGTTCAAAAGATTCATACCACACGTATCTACCAAAAATACTAATAAAATCACATCATATAATATACAAATGGAAACCTTCTCTTATTACACAGCTAATATCAATTTCCCCCTCATTAAATAGGATATGGTAGGTAATCTTTACTTAATATAGAAAACGAATAATAAAAGTAAAAAGATTTAAAAAAATCTATGAGAATCTTCGTGTAATTGTGTAGGTATTTAATTCACATCCACTTATATATAGACACATAATATTTAAAACTTTTTACATAAAGTAAAAAAATACCAATAAATCATCAATCCTAAAATAATTTATTAATTTAAAAGGCGCTTTGGGATTAGTATTACTTAAAATTCTCTTATTCTCTTTGTTTGTTTGTTTCTCACTAATTTTTATAAAATTGAAAATCCCCATTTTCTTTTCTTCTTTTGTCAGAGAAGTTACAAAAACCCACACACACTTTACACACTCTTCATCTTCCTTTTTCCTCGTTTTCTTCTTCTTCTTCATCGTTTCGATTTGTTCTGCTCTATCAATGTCGTTTCTATAGTCGAAGATCATCATCATCATCATCTTACGAACAAACGAAAATGACGGCGGCTTGGTTTTCTGTTTTCACATTTGCTCTTCTCTTCGGTTTCTCTTTCGCTGGTGATCCTTACGTGTCTTACGTTCTCAAAATTTCGTATATCACTGCTTCTCCTCTCGGCGTTCCTCAACAGGTTTTGTTTCGATTTCTCTCTTTCTCCTTTAGTTCCATGAATCCTTATGCAAACATTTCGCTGTGATCTGATCCTTCTTAGTCGTTTTTTGGAGTGATTTTGAAATGTGATTTTTGTTCAAACTTTCCATTGCTATGGATCTAACATGCGTTTCGTCGGAGGTGGTTATCACAAGTTGACTGAGTTTTTGACTGGGTTTTTATCTTTTATTGAACTGTTCTTATTTTTAAAGAGAGGTTATTATTAGATGAAATCCTTTTAAATATATGTGTTACTGTATTGCATATGTGTAAGCATTTTATTAAATTATTTTAAATTCTACTGTTATTGCATTTATTAATTTTAAATTCTTTTTAAGTTAGTCTTACTTAATTTTTAAATTATTTTATCACGATATTTTTATTTCGAAAGGAATTAAATTAAATATTTACTATTTTTAGCTTTTTGGTCATTTTATTGAATTTCTTTAAAAGAAACTTAATGCATTGGAATCCATCAATACTTATGAATGTATAACTGAATCTTTTTATTAGCTACGTTGTTGCATAATCTCATCGGAAATGTGTTTTCCTTGCAGATTATAGCAGTCAATGGAAATTTTCCAGGACCTGTAATTAACGCTACCACAAACTACAATGTTGCTGTTAACGTCATCAATCATTTGGATGAGCCTCTCTTACTCACTTGGTCATCATCGATCTTTACTTTAGTTCTTCTCTGCTTCAATACTACAAGTTTTTTTAGGTTTCTTCTGATTACTGACATTTCTCTCTTTCTGGGTTGTTTTTTATAGGCCTGGTGTTCAGATGCGGCGTAACTCGTGGCAAGATGGTGTTCTTGGCACAAACTGTCCAATTCCTCCGGGATGGAACTTCACTTACGACTTTCAGTTGAAAGATCAGATTGGAAGCTTTTTCTACTTCCCTTCACTTAACTTCCAGAGAGCTTCTGGTGGTTTTGGTCCACTCATAGTCAATAACCGTGATCTTGTCCCTACCCCTTTCCCTAAGCCTAATGGTGAAATCGTCTTTATTATTGGTGATTGGTATACTCAGAACCATACAGTACGTTTTAACTTGGGGTCTTTTTGAGTGTTTTATTCACTTTTGATTATATGTTTTAGTGTGTTTATATTGGTGAAACTATTTTGCTTTCTTTTTTGAAGGCATTAAGGAGTATACTTGACTCTGGTAAAGAACTTGGGATGCCTGATGGAGTCCTCATCAATGGGAAAGGTCCTTACAAGTACAACAGTAGTGTACCTGATGGAATCGAATATGAAACTGTTCATGTTGATCCAGGTAACGTCTCTCCGAGTGTTCTATTGTAACTTTACTGTTTCTATTTTCATCCTAATCTAATTTTGTTTGACGATTGTGGGTCTTAGATCTCCACTTTCACTTTCTTTCTATTTATTCTCTCGTTCTTCACTCGAGTTTACATTTTGCAGGGAAAACATATAGAATACGTGTTCACAATGTTGGTATCTCGACAAGCCTCAACTTCAGGATTCAGAATCATAAATTGCTATTAATTGAAACTGAAGGTCGCTACACCTCCCAAATAAACTTCACGGATGTAGAAGTTCATGTGGGACAGTCTTATTCTTTCTTGGTCACAATGGACCAAAATGCCTCAAGTGACTATTACATTGTGGCGAGTGCTAGATATGTGGATGAAACAGTGTGGCAGAGAGTGACAGGTGTAGGCATTCTCCACTATTCAAATTCCAAAGGACCTGCTTCTGGTCCTCTGCCTGTTCCATCAACTGATGTTTATCACCCATGGTCTGCAATGAGCCAAGCAAGGCTCATAAAGTAAATTATCTCGTGAAATCTTCAAACAAGTGGATGTTTAACCAGTAGTGTGAAATGTAATCCTGGCTCTTTTTCATATGCAGGCAAAACACAACTTCAGCTGGAGCTCGTCCAAATCCACAAGGATCATATCACTACGGACAGATAAATATCACAAGCACATACATCTTGAGGAGTTTGCCTCCAACCATAATCAATGGGTCACTTCGTGCCACGCTTAATGGGATTTCATTTGTGAATCCAAGTACTCCCATGAGGCTTGCAGATAAGCATAACGTGAAAGGAGATTATAAGATGGATTTCCCAGACAGACCTCTTGACCATACACGTCCACGTTTGGACAGATCTATCATCAATGCAACATACAAAGGCTTTATACAAATTATCTTCCAGAACAATGACACCAAAATCCAAAGCTTCCATATTGATGGATACTCGTTTTACGTGGTTGCGTAAGAACATCATGCCATTCTTGGGGTATATTTAGTATATTTTCCATCTCTTTCATTGCTGTGACATGTTGTGGTTCCAGGATGGACTTTGGTATCTGGTCAGAGAACATAAAAGGAACATATAACAACTGGGATGCAATATCACGAAGCACGATAGAGGTTGGTGAGTTTGTTTGGTTCAACAAACTGGGATGCAACAAAACCATTTCAAACAGGAGATATTTTTCAGTTAGTTTAGTTATTGAGTTTGTTTGGTTCAGGTTTATCCCGGGGCATGGACTGCTGTACTCATGTCCCTTGACAATGTCGGAGTTTGGAACATTCGCGTTGAGAATCTTGACAGATGGTATCTCGGCCGAGAAACATACATGCGAATTGTAAACCCTGAAGAAAACGGAAGGACCGAAATGGATCCGCCTAAAGATGTTCTTTACTGTGGTGCTCTTCAGTATTTGCAAAAGTAAGCACCACATAATTCACTCTCTCCTTCTCCCATATTTACTTCAGATTATGTGAAAAAAGAATCTAAGAAACTCTTCATTGGTGATTTCTTGAATAGGAAACAACACCATAGCTCTGCTGCAACATCAATACTAAAAGGAGCGTTTAAACTAATATTAAGCTTGATGATGTTTTTGTTCTTCTCTGTCTCAGCCTTTAGCTGAGTCTATCCTGGTTTGTTTTTCTTATCTCCCCCATTGGATATGGTTCATATATGGAGACTTCCATTTTTTTTCATTTAATTGATTGTTAGGTACTCAAATAATTTATATTCTTAAGGGTCGAAATAAGTTGAGTTTGTGTCTAAAGCAATGTTCTTCGTAGTTATAGGTCCTTTGGAGTTAAAATCTAGTGCATTTGTCCAACTCTTTCCAATTGTATCTTTTATAGGGGGTTCTACATTATTTCGTAACTGTTTATCAAATAAGCAATACTTAGACTAAAGGTGGACACAAGTCTCGTCATGGTGTTTCATATGAGAATGTACTTTTTGAATGGGACAATTATATGAATTGCATTTGAATTGGTAAGCTAGGAAAAATTCTAGAATGTCGACGGAACCTTGCATCCAAATAAACGTTCAGACCGAATCATCAAATCTCAAATCTGTTAGATATTTTCTTAACCACATGCAACTTTCTCTTATTAATTAAAGCCGTGAGAGTAGTATTACATTGATTATCCAATAGTTAACGTTCTCATGCTTAACAATTCAATTCAAACAAATAAATTTATTCGTCGACCGATACCTACGGGATGCAATTTAAATCTAATCTCAATATAAGTTCCCCATATATATATGTATATTCTTCAAATATTAAATATTATATTTTTTAATTATTCTTCAAATATTAAGTATTATATATATATATTTTTTTTTTTTTTGATAATTAGGATTCCTGCGTAAGCCCTACTAGTAGTCACATGTTCTTTGGTTTCTACGTGATTATCATCGTGATGGTCTATAATTGTATGATATCATATTAGTAATATACTTATTTTTAACTGTATTATAGACACATGATGAGCTAGAAGAATGAAATATTTTTGGAACTGGAAGATATACAAAAACTGTAATAGCATTTGTTTGTATATAATCGTCCTTTTCTACGCGTAATTCTATATATCTATATACTGTATTTGGACTCCAATGTTGTGTTTTCAATTTTTGTTTAATAATTATGCCAAAATTAATTTTGATGATTAATATTATTTTACACGCAAAGAAGACAGTAAAGACAACTCTATAATTATAATATTGGAATTTTTTAAGTATATTGTAATTTTAAAATAAATTGTAATTATAATCGATTGTTAAGAGAATTGATGGGGAGATTTGAGTTTATTCCTCCGAAAGGGGAGATCTAGCTAATCCATGTTCATCACATCACATCACGTGCCCCCACGTACCCTTTGCCTTAATTATTGGAATTAACATGTTAACTATAATTAATCATCTTCTTATATTTTGCAGACAATTTAAGACTTCTTACAGTTGTTTCTTATTTTGGGTTTACACTATACAGTTGTTTCATTTTGTACATCATTAGTTTTGTATTTTGTTTTACCCTCAATCACGAATTATGTTAGTTTCTAAAGATATACCATGAAAGTATAATGACTAAAATAGTTTATATCAATACTAAAAATGATGAAACCCCCATTTTTAAGTAAATTGGCATGTACTGTAACTTAATTAACAATTTGATGAAAAATGTGATCGTTTGTCCGTGGCATACTCAAAATGGTATGCAGATTTAGTAATTAATCGAACCTTATATTAATGGCCCGCTTTAAGTGCACACTAACCAAGTTAGCATAGCAATTTTATATTCACATTGATTAAAAAAAAAACACCATTATTGGAAATCTCCAATTGGAAGAGTTGACAATGATATATACATTACACGATTTCTTTACCACTTTTCAAGAATTAAGTTACATACATACTTTTATACAATATGTGATTTTGTTCTTACTTAAAGAAACCATATATGATAAGTTAAAAAGTTATTAAAAAAAAAAAAACATATATGACACATAGATAATATATCTCTATAATAAATTAACCATACTCGTTATTTATTCTTCTTATACAAAAAAAATTAACAATATTTTGGACTCGGTTTAACACCCAACCCGCCTGGCTCAAATCTAGACTAACCGAGTATCTATACCAGAAAATCAATCAGGAAAATATGAAATCAACAAACAAAAAAAGAAAATAACTGAAGATCAAAGAAAAATCAATAAGAAAAAAGGAAATTAATAATATATAAAAAAAGGAAAAATAAGTTGTTAGATAAACCTATAAATAAAAAGAGGCCTCATTCACTAACGGATCTAAAAGAGAGAGAAAGCATTTCTATCAAGAACCCTAAATCTCTCTGGAAACCATAAACTCTTTGAAGAGTCTAACTACTTTCTCTAGTTTTTACAAACAATCTTTGATTATCTCTATCACATCGTATCAATCTTTTTCAAACTTCAAACTCAGATGTGCATGTTCACATTCAACAACATGTCTCGATTCCTCTCCTCCTCTCTTACACTCATCTTCTTTTTCCTCGTATCTACATTAACCATCCAGAAAACAGCAGCCACTCCATCACCCTACTCTCAAAACCACAAAACGTTCGTGAAAACGGCTTGCAACTCGACAACATACCCCGACAAATGCTACAAGTCCTTGTACTCTTATTCCTCCACCATCAAATCCAATCCGATCAAGCTCTGCACCACCGCACTCAACCTCAACGTGAAATCCGCAAGGGAAGCGGCTTCCATCGTCTCCGATCTTCTCAAAAAGTCTAAGAAATCAATCGCCGGACGAAAGACTAAAATGTTACCGGAGACGCTTATTCTCAAGGACTGTCTTGAAGAGATGAAAGACACAGTTGTTGAGCTCAAGCAAGCTATTACAGAGATGAAGAATCTACGAGATGGTGAGTACTCGGTGGCTGAGCATATAATAAACATTAGGACTTGGGTAAGCTCGGCGTTGACAGACGAGGGGACTTGTACGGACGGGTTCGAGGAAGTGGAAGAAGTGAGTAAAGAAACGAAGAAGAAGGTAACAGAGGTTGTCGGGGAACTTTCAACGACGACTAGTAATACTTTGGCACTTATTACGAATCTACCTTACTAGCGATACAATACCCATAAAATTAACAGATTTTTTTTTTTTTTTTGTTAAAATAAACAGATTTAATGTTAATGAATTATTACTAGTACTTCTTTACATGTGCAATTGCATGTTTCTTTCTCTTTTTTTCTTTATCCTAATAATATTTCAGATTGACTTCTATAAATTACATTATACCAAGTTCAATGGCATAATTTTAAGAGATCTAGAGAAAAAAAATAATAAATTAAAGGGGGAAGGGAAGAGTTGCGAAGCGCGACGCCAGGGGAAGCATCGTTCTTCATGTGGAAGAACTGCCATATGTCGCTCAGCGATTGGCCACTTTTTTTTCAGCGTTTTTAGCTCACCATATTGATCCGCTTTTTTTAATGCAAAAATACATAATACTTTTGTTTTGATGC
>OVAU01003347.1:730-11197 GCA_900406315.1 Biscutella laevigata subsp. laevigata
TATATATATAGATTATAATTCTTGAATGATTGAAGAAGATGAGAAAATTTAGAGCCGTTAGATTTATGGGAATTATTTCCGCTCGCCAAATTTGACTTTCTCTCTCTCTCTCTCTCACACGCCTTCTTCTGTCATTCATTGTTTTTTACTGGAACCTAATCTCTTGCCTCTCTTTTTCATCTACCGACCGAGTCAACGTCAAACCTAAATGATAAAAGTATAGTACTACTATTATTTCATTTCTTTAGTTGGCTGCATTATTACGGCAACTTGTGTCCAACTTCTTATCTTTCCTGGAAATTTCTCACCACGAATTCGTATTTTGATTATTCGGTAACGACATTTGATTTCTTTTGCTCTATCTCACGGTTCTTTTGATTTCTCCGTCTCCTCTTATTTCTTATCTTGTTCTCTCAGAAACATCTTTCAGGCGTCGAATCGGAGCTTCGTTTTTTGCCCAAGTCTATATTTTCTTTAGGTGAGCTTCTGTTTTTGATAGCTTGCCTGCGCTTCGTTTCGTTGACTTTTTCTATATGATTATCTTGTGTTACATATGTTGTCTTTGAGAGCTCTTTTCTCTTTGATTTTCCATATGTGTTCTTCAGATTTCAGATCTTGAGATCTGAGTTTTGCTGTATTTACACATAAAAAACCTGGATTTTCTCTCTACGTGGTACATATCTCTTACCACTTAAGGTTGAGCCATGGATCTGTTGATTTGGATGCTTTTTTCATTGAGATCTTGTGGAAATTTTTAAATTTCATTGTTGACTTTTGTGGCTTTTCCTTGTAATCCAAGAACGGATTCAACGTTGTTTGTGTTGTGCTATGTTTCTTTACCTTATTTTTAGATCTGTTGGGAAAAGATCCATATTTGAAAATCCAAAAGACTAAATTATCTGTTGTAGGTTTGATTTGATGGATTCAACACGTAATCAAAGTAATATTTTTTTTTTTTTTGTTTTTCATGTTACATATGAAAATTGATATNTTTTTTTTTTTTTTGTTTTTCATGTTACATATGAAAATTGATATCAGTTTTCTTCTTTCTTCTGTGTTTTTCTTTTTTTTTTTTTTGACAGTTGAAGCTTAACGAAATGGCTCGTCCACAAGATCCTCCACGCAGTTTATTCCCATTTGGAAACCCTTTCAAGAATCACTCTTCAAAGAGCTCCGTGTTATCCTCAAAGCTTCTCTCACTGTTGAACAATTTCGAGGGGAACTTAGCAGCTTCGATTAGAAACCTTGTCCCAAAAAAAAAGAGCGATATCCTGACTGTTTCATGGATGAAGCAAGCAATGGAATCTATTTGTGAGACGCATAATAGTATCAAGACCCTTATAACCGATCTAGAGCTTCCTGTCTCAGATTGGGAGGATAAATGGGTTGATGTTTATCTTGACATTAGCGTGCAGCTTCTTGATCTCTGCAATGCCTTTACCTCAGAGCTAACCCGTCTCAACCAAGGTCATCTCTTACTCCAGTTCGCTTTGCATAACTTAGAGCAAAACTCACCTCAGAGTCTGTCAAAAGCCCAATCATCACTCGATAGTTGGAAGGAACACATTGTTTCCACAAACCCGAGAATTGAAAACTGCCCTGCAATTTTGAGCAGCCTTCTTCGTACCTTGAATCTCCCCAAGGTGAAAAACTCAGCTAAAGGGAAAGTCTTGATGCGAGCTCTATATGGTGTAAAGGTTAAGACCTTATACATCTCTAGTGTTTTTGCTGCAGCATTCTCAGGTTCATCGGCAAATCTGTTGTACCTTACCGTCTCAAACGAGCTTCCATGGGCACAATCCTTCACTGAAATACAGAACACCATGAACGCAGAGATCAAGAACATACTTGTGTCAGAAAGGTCAATGGTTCTGAAAGAGCTCGAGACAGTTGATTTTGATGTTAAGAAACTATACCCTGCAATCCAACAAGGGTCAGTGGATCCCATTTCGCTGCAGCCATTAAAGAATTCGATTACAGATTTATCAAATGGACTGGATCTTGTTTCGAATGAAGTCGATTGTTTCTTCAAGATTCTGTTATCAGGGCGAGACACTTTACTAGAGAACCTCATGTCGGCTGGCAAATCAACCTCACCAGTAATATCACCAAAAAAGGCTGCCGGGAAAAATTACAGAGGATTCTGATGAACCTCCTTTAGTGTGTGTGTTTAGATGGTTTGAGTGTCCCATGTTGGTATTGAATCTATCATTAGGTGTCTGTAATATTGTAGTTAGTGGTTTGTATGAGCTGCTTTCCAACTAATATTTGTACAAGTAAATGTTTTATTAGGTTTTTATATATAAAGCTTTGTATCAAAAATATCTTGAAACTATTAAGATTCATACATACATATATCAACGTGTACTATGTCGTAAAACCAAAGGGTATGTAAATAATGGAACGTAAAATGTATTTTCAGTTTCTTTTGACAATTCACAATTAAATCCATTCAAAGCCTAATGCCCTATATCGACGGCAGAGAAAGTGTCGACGTTGATGACTATTGTTAAGAAGGGAATATATGATTAAAAACTAAGAGAAATTCGTTAGTGGTTTAAATAGTAACAACAAACACACATGTAATAATACTTGAGTTGATCACAACCAGAGCCAAAACAAAGCACAATCGGTGTTCTCCCCAAACCGAGAAGAAGAAAGAAAAAGAAAGTGAAGATATCTGTCTGATACAAATTACAGAAACATGACCAAAGATGGCTTTTTTAATGGATCCAACGTGTGATACCATCGTCTTCTCCTACCATCGCCAATATCTCCACACGCACTTCCAACACAGCCTGTTTCAAAAACTCTTTTCTTTTATCTTTTAACACAAAATCATTTCTCTTTTGTTTCATTATATGGAGGAAGAAGACTTACAGACGAATTCCTGCAATTTACAAGCCGGCATTCTCCCAAAGTACCTTCTACACTCCAACTCTCCCACACGTCAAAACTATGGCTTGCAAACACAAACTCCATTCTTCTATTTATCTGCACACACACACACACAGTTTTTGTTTCTTCAAAACCTTCTTCGAGCTATCAATGTAAGCAACTATGTGATTTCAAAGTTACCTGCAGTAACTTCCCCCCAGCAGCAAATGATCTCAGCCCAACGGTGTCCTGGACAGCAAGTTCATGCACCCCCAAAACCAATTAACCCATTCTCAAGAATATATAACTTAACACTTTAAAACATATTCTCTTCATTCAGATCCCATCAACTTTAACCTCACTCAGGCATGCCAAGCAAATCATAACTGAAAAAGGCAAATAGAGAGAGAACAGTATAAGCATACCTTGTTTCTGTATGCAATGATGAATTGTGCAGCAGGATCCCGTTTAGATACATTGGCCAAAGTATCAAGAAACCAACCACCGTTTTTCGTTCTTTGCCTTGAAACATGGAGACCCGAGAGGTCTTTCGCATACAAGGCTACCACATATCCATCTTTCAGCAGCTCACTTGCCTTTCCATCGAACTTCTTACTAGACATTGCAACCTGTTTTGGGGAAGTTTCTTGTTGCATTACCTCAAGAGGTGTTTTCCTGCCTCTTGAATCTTCAGGAGAAGCACATCTAGAACTGGAACTTAATACTTCTTCCGTGTCACTCATTGCAGTATCATCTCTTCGTGATGTACTTTCTTCATGTAATCCTGCTTTTTGCATGCTCTTTTGCTGTGAATGTCTCTTTTTCGCTTTCTTACCAGATCTGCTGCCTCTTACTTCAGGTTTTACGGCAGTGTTCTGAGGAGGTACAGGAGACTGTTGTTGACCAGGGCTACGAGATTCCTTTAACTCACTAGACTCTCTACGAACGCTGACGGTGATAGTACTTTCTCCCTGTTGCCTACTGGTGGATTCCACTAGTGCTAATTTCTCGTGTTTAATAGGAGATTGTTCTTCTTCACTTGCTTCACTTTCCTCAACTTCCTCATCAGAAACAGTGTCATTTGGTATTAAACCATCTAAGAAAAATGAGTGCAAAATAGAGATGGCCTTCTCCCTTATCTCCATCCATACTTCCTCACTGTAATCTGCACTACGAGGTAGAATTAACACATTCGGCATTTCCTTCACCTGCAATATTTGAAGATGTATAGTGAATAACGAATAGACAACCAGAAGACAGAAACAGAAAGGGAATTCAAACCCATGCTTCCATCCATTGAGGACCTTCAGCGCCGTCAAGGGCGCAACCAGCTATAGTGCCATCGATCAGAAGTTGCTTCACAGCACAATCATCGAGCAGCTGGCAGCTTCCGGTATTTACAAGAAAAGCCCCTGGCATACAAAATAACCTCATCAAGCAAAAGAAAAGGGAATGAGCTAGTTCATATTGGAGCATCAAAACTTCATTTGATCTGACTGACCATATCATACCAGGTTTAATATGCTGCAAGCACTCTGCGTTGAGTATCTGAACCGTGTCATTTGTTAACGAACAGTGAAGCGAAATGACATCACTTGCTGCAAGTAAATCATTCAATGTATCCATTCTTCGGACAGCACGTGGGAATTTCGAGGGCCTGATCCGTTCTTCATCTCCCTGGACAGATACAAGCGAAAGCGAGAAGATCTCAAAACATCGTAGTATGCAATTGATGGGTGTAGGAGCTAAGCAGCAAAGAAAGTCATTCACAACATATCAATACCTCGGGGACATCAAAGTAGAGCACACTCATCTTGAAAGCCAAGCTCCTGCTAGCCAAATATCGAGCGGATACAGATCTGCCAACGATACCTAAAACCATGCCACGGCACCTTCTCATTCCCCGGCAAAGCGGCTGAAGCGATCCGAGCCATCCGGAAGCCGATAGCGCATGGCGCGAGAGCAAGTGCGTCCGCCTAAGGAGGCCGAGGATGAGCGCCATGACGGTATCCGCAATTTCCTCTGCTCGCGAAGCATCGACATGGACTAGCCGGAGACCTAGGTCCGCCGCGAGACTCGAATCGACAGCGCGATCAGCAGAGCCAAGGCACAGAATGAGCTGGTGAGGACGGAGCCTGCGTTGAGCTGCACGTGGAAGATACGCGAGGGAATGGAGGAGAACCGCGGTGGCGGACTCGATCTTACCATCGGCGAGGCGACTGAGAGGGACGTATTCAACACCAGCAACGCCGGCGAGAGAGTCCTGCTCGAGAGCACAATCCTCGATACAGTTGAGTGTGACGACGAGAGGGGATGCCGGTGACGACTGGTCACGATGGGGCATTGTCGCAAACGACGGATCTTGCTTATCTGGTGCTTCTTCTTCTCTACTCTTGAGGAGTAGACGGCACCTTGAAACTTTGCAAAATAATGATTTAGGGTTCAATGTTGTAAACTCTAAACAATTGAGGGAGTGAATTGCATTTACGATAGTTTAAAGGGTAAAATGCATATTTAAGTAAACTGATGTTGGACCCTGATGTGGTTGGCTCACCGTTACAACCGTTAAGGTCTGACACAGTGACACACACCAACTCGTACTAGTTAATTACGAAACCGTTTCAATTGTCTTAAACGCAGATCTTAGGCGTTCCTCGCCAGAAACCAGTCCAAAACACAAACTCCAGAGTTCGGGAACAACAAACAACAACACGAAATTTCATTCAACACAAACCACAGACTTAAGAAATCGGAATGCACATGACTCCTTCGAGGCAGGAACTCTCTCTTGTGTTACTAAAGCTATATGAACAAAGCCGACTATATACTCAACAGGAAGGACACAGGCGGTGAATATGATTAGCTCTGTACATCTATCTACCAAAATTCTAACTCATTTTTTCTATATAACCCGCTGCAGAAGTCGTAGATATCAACATGTCTTTGCAGGTTATTTAGTTGATGGTAGGTGATGATCAGAGGAACCTCCTACGAAGGTTTTTAGTAGTTGCTTGATACGAACGCATGAGCAATCCAACTCCAATGCCTACACCAAGGCACATCCCAAGACCTATCCCGACTCCGACTCTAACACCTGCATTGAACCACGTCAGTTGCCCATCTTCATCAACATACATCTCTTCAGGGTAGTATCCCTGTCCCATTTTCATTTCAGACTCCTCGTACTCATCAACTTCTGATTCCATAATCTGCAATACCCACATGTAAAACAAGATAAGACCAATAAGCTGGAGCTTCTCATCTCGATACATAATATGCAGAGAGAAGAAAACAGTGCAAACAATTCTCGAGTTATAAACTTTATCTGAAAAATTCAAAGAAACATTTGAGAAGAAGCTAAATTTCTAATCAGACTTCGTAACCTCCTCAACCGTCAAAAGTTTTAAAATTGAGCCGTGGAATCACAGAAAACACTCAAACGGGCTTAATCCACCAGAAACTTGCGAGAGATCTTCATAAATAGCCTAATATCTGCGACAGCATTCATAACTCACGGAACCAATCTCGCATTGTAGACAACAACAGTAACTTCGATTACAAATCTCAATCACAAATCAAGAATCATCCCTAAGGCTTGTAGATAATAATCAATCGGAGAGTTCTAAAACCGGAATCACAGACAATCATAAATCAGAGAAGTGCTAAATGCAGAGAAAACCTGTAATTTCCTTTGGTGGACCAATCCATCGCCAGTGGTAAGAATGTCTTGCTCTTTGTCAACTTCCTCGCACTCCGGGATAGCGTCGAGTGTCTTGTACTTAGCAACCTTCCTTCTCGGACTTGCCTGAAGCGTCTTGGTCAAAATCACCGGAACACCGCCGCAACAACCCGCTATATAAACCTCCACGGACGGAGACGAGATACCTAACTTTGGCTGGAAAAACGCAGAGGAAGAAGAAGCCGACCCGTGCCCATACCCTAGCTTGTTTCCAATAGCCATGTAACAATCCATGCCCCATCCAGTCTTAGGATCACTAACAGTTCCGTTATTCCACGCACCTTCGATTCTATCTAGATTTCCACACAAGACCATATCGTCGTTGTCGTAAACCTCGAAATCAACGCATCCGGTGACACGCACGGTCTCGGTGCTAACGTAAGTCACCTCTGACGATTCCCGGTCTACCCTGTCACGGCGGAGTCTAAGAGACGCCGTCTCCGAGGAAGGAACGCGAACGCCGTTAACCTCAAGGGAAGCACCGGTTTCGCGGCGAGGGTGACGAAGGGTGAGAAACTCAGGAACGTTATCAACAACGCACGGCGTGATACGGACGTAGAACAAACGAACCTCCAGCCACGCCGATTGCGACAACGGACTCGATGGCGAAGACGGCGCAACGGGGGATGTATTCATGTTGAATGATTTGGTTGTGCCCAAAGGAACGTGAGGATGATGGTGATCCGTCGAAAGCATCCAGGAGAATTGGATTGAAAGAAAACCAAAAATTCGAAATCAGGAATCGAATCAATTGATGTGGATTACGGGATTGAGAGAATTCAAGGCTTGATTGCACAGAAACTCTCTCTCGCTATTTTTAATAAGTCAGGTTTTTTGGGTTTGAGATATTTTCGAAGGTTAAAAAAGGTCAAAATTAAAATTTGTTTGAAGAAGAGGTTAAAACGGAAGGGTCAAAAGAGAAACCGACCGGATTATATATCCTCTGTCATCAATATATAGACTCACACGTGTGAAACCTTATTTCTTTGTAAAGATAACTCCGGGCCGTTGACCACCCAAAGAAGATAACAAGAACACACATTTGGGCCTTAAAGAAGTTTTAATTTGGGCCACAACAAAAGGTGAATATGAGATTGTAAAATTCACCCAAAAAAAAACATTGTAAACTCTCTATGATTGATGATATTGTGGTAATTATAACTACGGCCTAAATTAAAAATGTGCATATATTTGGTTCCTTTTGAAAAGTGTTATGGATATAATTTTATATGATTTTTTCAAAAGTAAAATCATATTACACGTTTGTGTCATTGACCCTAAACCCTCGAGTATTTTTAATCATAGCCATTATACCTTCTTCTCTTGTAGGATCTTAGATATTGTCGGATAAAAACATTTATATATTATAGGCCGGCTATAATGTTTTATTCTTCCTCCCCTTTTGGTTAACACCGAAAAGATTGGGCCTTTTCACTTCACCTTCCCATTTCGTATTAGTATCATAAAATTAGCTTAACAAAGGTTCTTCACTACTATATTAGAAACCATCAAACTACAATTTTAAAATTTGGTCAAACCATAATGCTAAGTGGTTGCCATAAAAATAACGTAAGATTGTGTTTACACTTTTAGCCTTGATTAATAGTCAAATTATTATACCCAAGTCCTCCTACGACCAGGACTCGACGGTCCAAATCAGAATGCTAATATCAAAGGGATGCTAGAACTTGAATTCAACCGAAGCCGCCTTTAAGAAAAAATAATAACGAATTTGAAATATTTTAATATATAATACTAATTTATGGAATGGGCCCATATTCCACTTTAAGTGGCCCAAATTACAAATCTCCTCACGTCTCGTTTCCAATCTCCTCAGTCATTCTGGGTGTGCCTCACGCGCGTGCCAATAAATCAATATTCTGTACACAGAAAATTGAAATAATATATAATCTACTTGAATATTCTGTGGACGTTTAATATTCAGAAATACATATAGTATATTAATACACGTATGTATGTAATATTTGTAGCTGTTTTCCACTTCACACGTATTTTTCTATACATTNTATATTAATACTCGTATGTATGTAATATTTGTAGCTGTTTTCCACTTCACACGTATTTTTCTATACATTCATTTTTTGGCAGTAGGAATATTTATTTTGTCTTTATTTAGGGAATCGAATTCGTGTAGAATTGGCAAACTGATGATGGTGGAATAGTGAGTAATCAATTATTTAGATTTTAATAAATCTTGTAGAAGCGAGGAAATCAATCATAAAATGAGATTAATATATTTGAAAATTAAGTGATAAATACATATTAATATATTTGTAACCCAAAAAATATTAAATATTTTCATAAGGTGGATCAAAACATGGTTGATGTTTGTTGTCTCTCGTACACTGTATAAAGAATGACAAATTTAATAAAGGANATATATGTATATATTTGTAACCCAAAAAATATTAAATATTTTCATAAGGTGGATCAAAACATGGTTGATGTTTGTTGTCTCTCGTACACTGTATAAAGAATGACAAATTTAATAAAGGAAAAAATCATATGAGAAGTATATTTATCTCCTGAGGAAATTCCTTTTAAATTAATAAAATAAAATAAAATGACGTGGATAAGGTTTAGAAAGAAATAATATCCATAGGTTCAGAAATAAGAGATGGGAGAGAAGGAAGGGAGTATACGACACGCGCCTTATCTCACGCGCATAAAATGATTCAAAGCCAAAAAATGATCTCTTCTTCTTCATCTTCTTCTCCCTCTCCTACCTTTCAATTATTATTATTATTGAGGACGACTCTGCATGCATTTCTCTCTCTCACCTAATCTCCAGTATTTGTCAGGATTTGGCCCTTCTTTCTTATCCTCCTCAAAAAGTTTCCTATTATTTCATTCTCCTTCTCCATTCACTCTCATTCATATATTCTCTCTTAATTTTTAAACTACAATAACACTAAGAGCCACTCGTGTTAACATCTCTCTCTCTCTCTCTGCATATTCTTGAGGATTCAAGTGAAACAAAATAAAAATCAGAGGGCAATGAAGGTCCATATCTTTCTCTCTCTCTCTATACACGTATGCATGATTTGATTTCCTAGGATTCCAATTTTATATTACAAAATTAGTTTGATTCTTGTTTCATCTTGAATCTCAAAGTAAGTAACAAGCTTTTGTTTTTTTTTGCAAAAAGTATTCATAAGTTGATCAATGGTGGACATGCATATCATTGTGTGTGTTCTGTATGTTCACATCACACTTCACTTAATTTTTTAGTATTTTCTTTAAGAAAATCCGCAAATATCTATTCTGTTACTCTCTATTCTCTGTTCAATTATTACAATGATCTTTATTTTTTCACATCCCTGAATCTCACAACAATTGTGTATCCATTGTTACAATCCTGCAGAAGATTGTGTTGAAGTTGGATCTACATGATGATAAAGCAAAACAAAAGGCCCTTAAAACAGTTTCAACTCTCCCAGGTAAAATCATCCTCATCCTCATCTCTATTTACTTCTCGCTTCTAAACCAGCTATTAAAACCATTGATTTCCGGTCCAGTTTAGTCTCCAATTGAAGGTGGTAGGTGTAAACCGAACAAAAAATAAATGTTTTAAACCTGTGATATGAACAATCACGAGCTGTTCTGACACAAGTGTCTCTCTTTTTTTGTAACAGTGACAGTACGGTAAAATGTTTCGTCATATTTTTCAATTATTGTCGAACAAAATCAAATTTAGCCGACCCACTATATTAGATTCTTTGAAATACGTGCCCCCATCAATTTTTAAGTCAAAAGATTCAACGTTTCCGTATTGCTGGTGAATTGATATCATCAATAGGGTAAAAAACTTATTGAAATGGTTACAACTT
>OVAU01003348.1:0-11196 GCA_900406315.1 Biscutella laevigata subsp. laevigata
TAGAAACACATCATCCCGCATATAATGCGGGTTCAATTCTACTCATTATATTATAGCATTAGTTTCACATACTTTGTTTATTAA
This sequence comes from Biscutella laevigata subsp. laevigata, assembly GCA_900406315.1. Taxonomy (NCBI): domain Eukaryota; kingdom Viridiplantae; phylum Streptophyta; class Magnoliopsida; order Brassicales; family Brassicaceae; genus Biscutella; species Biscutella laevigata. The sequence goes on from OVAU01003348.1 coordinate 85, forward strand.
ACATAAGTGGTAGATTACAAGAACAAATTGTCGTAATACATGTGTAGTTGGTAATTTTTATTTTTTACTTTACAGAAACTAAAATATTTTGTGTGCAGTGACAAAAACTGGATCTTGAATGAGTCAATAAATAGACAATTCCAGTCAAAATAGATATCATGGGAATATTCCATATGAACTTTAGGTCACATGTGTTGGTTATAATTATCTTCAAATACCAGGTTTTACATTTTAATTTCTTAATACGTTATAGTCAATTCTAGGAGTGGTTCAACTGTTCTAATTTTTTATTTTCACAACTCTTTTCTAGAAAGATACTATTTCGTCACATTCTGGAATTGTAAAAGAATTAATGTACGTCTTTTGGGAGAATTGGACATTATTTTAGAAATATAGTTCCAAATATTTTTCGAATTATTTTAGAATTACAGTTACAAATTTTTTAAGAAAAAATGGTGTTTCTTTTTTGTTGGTCAGTATGAAATTGTGTCTTCTTAGCTCAGTAAAACTCTTCATATCGTAATTTGAGCAGTTCTGGAAGCTAGTTCTAATTTCGGTGTGGACATCCAAAATATTTTCGTTCTCTTCAATTTCTTTATTTTTTTTTAGGGTCTTTGTTTCTTGTCGAGAACTACCCATTAATTTATCGACCTTTATTTTTGGGGATGGTTTTAATCCGCCGGCTTAGGATAGTTGTCTCGTGTGTATTTAATGACTTCTCTTGTTTGAGCTAATTAAGTTCAACTATATTTAGATTTTGTTTGGGTCTTAGTTCGTTGAACTGGTGTCGATGTATTGATCTAAAAACTTTTGATAATATAACATCAAATTAAAAAAAAAAGAGAGTTATAAAGTAGCTCACTAGCTAGTAATCATGCAGGACGAGCTTCACATATAATAATATATAGTCTAATTAAGACTTATCATAGGTTATACTTTATGCATGTGTTAACTTGCACTTTTTCATGGCTTAGTTCTTAGTTAAAAGCCACTAATTTCTTAATTTATACTCCTTATAACCTTAAAGGCATGTATCCGCGTTGGAAACTTTGAATTCTATATTAAAATCTCATCATGAGTTGGGCGAAGAAGACCATTGTTTTCCTCTCCGACATTGAAAATATGTAAGAAAAACAGAATTCAAACACTACTATCTTCTAGAACATTAATCTCATACAATAACATAAAATAGCAAAATAATAATATTGTTAATTAGAAAGGGAGAAGAGAAAAAATAAAGAAAAGAAAAGGAACCACATCAAATATATAGAAGTGATGTTAGTCTATTCGTTAAACATTTGACATTATAGTGGCGGATTTAGAAAAATATTTTAGGGAGTTAAAATCAAAATTTTAATATTTTAGGTAAGTCAATTTAGTAATTTTTAATTTTTTAAAAAAAATAGCTTGAAAATTGTAAAAAAAAAAATTGATTTGGGCAGGTGATACCCTCTTTGCCACCTGTTTCCACCACTAGGCATTACTGTTACTAAGTCGGGATTCAAGTCTCCGTAAAAGTATATACTCCTCTTATTTATGAGAATTTGAGCTAATAAACGATCTATTTGTCGTTCACAAAAATTGAAAAAAGAAAAAGAAAAAAAGTACTTAATGGAGTTACAGAAGCAAACACAATACAAGACACAAAAACTAATCTGTCTTTTAAGAGAGAAAAGAGAATTGCATGAGAGGGGCTTGGAGAATCGGCGTGACATTATTCAATTTTTATTCATGGCTTTACTTTGGACCACAATTTTTCTTTAACGTCTTTTGTTTGTCACTCGTTTCTTTTTTACTTCTTATACTTAAACCCTCATACTTTTGATTAATTGTAAAACTGACCCCTCTAAAACATATTCTATCTCTCTTCACTCCTCCTTTACGTTTCTTCTCTCCCTTCCTATATAAAGACACATCTTCTTCTTCACTGATGATACCAATTACACGAGAAAAAAACCCTAACTACAGAACTATTTCATCTTTCTCTACTCTTTCTTGATCTGCTAAGGTGAAGTTTATATTGGTGCACCGACATCTGATGAAGCTGCCAGCATGATCTAATAAGCTTAATTTCTCCTTTGGTTTCATGAAAATGGAGAAGATGTTTTGAGTCTCAATTAGATCATGTTCGCAGTTTCACCTGTTGACTGTCGCACCTATAAACCCTAATTTTTCTTCTTACTTCCATTAAATCCACAATAGGGTTTTCTTTTATCAGGTTTTTATAGTTTAATTCTCTCTTTTTTTAGATTTATATGTTTTAATTTCCATTATCTGATATTGTGAATGTGTTATTGGCTTTTCTTCTTAATTATAGGGTTATAGATTTACATGTCTAAAGAAATTCCCTAAGTGTGAGAGTTGATAATCTCTAGCTAATTACTTTTTTGGGATCTCAAGAGAGACGTTCGACTTCTTCTTTATACTCGATCTCCTTGTTCTACGAAAAGACTTTATAATCACTCTTACATTTTTTGTCAACGACTTCATATATGAAAATAATTTTGGTGATTTCGAGAAACTGTTGCAAGGTTTAGTGTGAAAGAAGTTGTAATTGAAGTCATAATTATGTCTTTGGGAATTAAATGTATAGAATAATTTGGTAGCTACAATACTCACTAGAGATTTATGGAGTTATAATGTTTAGCCCAATGCTAAATATACTTCTCGATCCATTCAGCAGATAATGCAAACTAAATGTTTAAGAATTAGAAAGGATACAATAGACATGATTTATCTACTGTAATGGTAGTTATATCATTTTATTTAATGACTAAAAAATATTTTATTATTATTTTTACTTGATATTTATAACAATAAAATAATTTGAAATCACTCGAAATATTATAATCTTCACATTTTATAGTAAAGTAAATTAAATATTAAAATTAATTTCAGAATAAAAATATTCGTTCCCATTACGAACTCACTCTAGTTATAATCAAAGTAAGATTAGGCTTTATAGTAGTTCGGCTTTTAGGTTTTTTAAATAATTTAGCCATGTAAAAAGTTATTTCATATGGGATTTGAACTTCATAAATATGAATCATATAGTTTTGTTTTAAAAAATATAGTAGTTCAAATTAAACAAAAAAAACTATTAATATACCCAAGAGAAAAGAATATCAAATTTAGTGTTTCATTGCTAGAATTTTCTAGGAAATGGTGCCCTTGCATGTTTCCACTAAAACCCATACACAAAGTCAATAGATTTTCCTTAAGATTCTATTTAGACGTTAAAATTCAATTGAAAATCAAATTAATGTCAATATTTTTGTTTTTTTTCACCTGCTCGAAACGTTTCTTGTTGACCTCATCATCATCATGCTGATGAAAAATCGAGAGACTAGATAAATACAAAAAAATCATGTACAACATTATCAATATCAAAAAAAAAACATTATCAATATCATCATCGATCGTCATCATCTAATAGGTACATCTAGAGTTGGGCCCGATCGAGTTTTGGAATCCTTTGGAGTTAGTATTGATTTTAGATATGAATATGAAACCTAAAAATTCGAGTTTGATCAGGTCTTGTAAAATTTTCGGAATTTTTCGGGTTTTTCGGGTCTGGTTCGGATATTTTCAACAAAAAATTATTTAAAAAAATATTTGAAATACTAATAAATCTGAAAATTTAAACTATTTTCTTTAAAAAATCATAAAATACAAAAGTTAAACTGAATATTGAGAATAAAACACTTCAAAATATTGAATATCAAAATTTTAATATTGAACATTAAATATTATATCAACTTTTTTAAAAAACTAATAAATATTGAATATTTAGGCTTATGTTCAAGTTTTTCGGGTAACCGAAATATTTCGGATTGAATCAGGTCCAGGTTCGATTTTTTGGGTTCTAAAATTTAATATTTATTCATATTCTTTTTAAAGTTCGGTTCGGATTAGATCATTAGTTTTTTGGATTTGATTCAGATTATTTTCCGAGTTCAATATTTTTGCCCAGGTCTTAAGTACATCTATTATGGGGATGATATGATTCAGTTAATTGGTTTCCAGAACTCTGGTTTTTCTATGTTCGTATGGAAATAAATCCACTGAAATGTACATTTTTATTATTATTTTGTCTAATTTTAAATGAGATTCCAAGGTGATTCGTCTCTATCAAACTTTCCTTTAATGGTTATTATAGTTCGTCAGTTACAAAAAAAATCGTCTTCATGTAAATAATCACATTTGTGGGTATATTTACACCAAAATGTATCAATCTGTTCCGTGTCAAATTCAATTTCTCCATCCGTTACTTTTTTCTTCTCCAGGAAATGTTCAAGTATTTATCTGCCCCATGATTTTTTAATTGTCTTTATGTATTTCTTTTAACAACAATCCATAATGGATTCGAATTTCGATAATAACATGCATACCCAACTTTGAATTCAAACTGATTAAGCTGAAGTTTACAACTCATGATTTTGTTTTTGTCATATACATGTAATATAGAAAATTCGATCTCGAGTGGTAATACATCGACAACTAACACAAACCACCAGACGACATGTCCTAATTATAATTGAATTTTTGTTTAACTAAGTCTAATAACTATTTTTATTAATTTTATAAATAGACCGACTCTTTTTCTTAGACTTATGGTCCAAACATGTTCAGGGTTGAACCTAATAACACATTAACCCACACTAAAAATCATTAAACTACTTAGGTTTATATATTTTTGCAATGCTTTTTGTTTGAACTACAATAATCCATGCTAGGATATCAAATTAGTGAATAAAATGAAGTTTGACATCAACGGATTAAGAGATTTTATATAGAGAATGACAAAATATTTGGAATAAAGAATTGAGTCACAACCAAAACGAGATGTCAAATCTAAAGAGAACAGATGAAATACTTATTGAATCATAAAGTGTGTTATCTTAGATCATCATCTCCATCTTATTTATAATCTTATATAATGAGAGAATTGGTGCTCTCCCGTGATGATATGTGTCACTCCATTCTCTATAATAATTATGATTATATCAAAGGTATATTCAAAACTAAATAAATACAAAATATGTAACTACATATAAAAGTTGATAGTAAAAAGTAGATAATTTTTTATACAAAATTAGGTATATATAAAAATTATTACAATATTGAAAGTTGGATAATATGAGTAAGAAAAAATAATAAGTAAATATTTAAAAAAGATAAAATAGATTAGTAGGATGATAATTTTTGAAAAATTTAAATAAGATAGAGATTTTTATTGATAATACATATAATATTAAATATTAAATTGTATTAAATTGATAAAAATATTTGATGTACTTCTTAAAACTAACTCAGTCATCATTTTAAACTAAACGAATAAAATCATTTTCTGTACAAATTAAAAAGTTACTTTTATGTCTACATGATAATATATTATTTAACAATCACAACATAAGAAACAAAAAAGAAAACTAGAAAGATATAATGGACAAAAGAAAAATTAAAATACATCATGTAGATAATAATATATTAAATATAGAGAAAATATAAGTGTATAAACAAAATAAAAACATAAGATATAAAAGATAAAAATGATGAAAAATGAAATTTAAAATACAAATAAAAATTACAATTATTTCATCATTTAGGAACTAGAGAAAACATAAATATTTTAAATTTATATACGGTTATGATCATAATATAATAATTATATAATAACATATAAAAAAATTGATACCGAATATTATATAATTAAAAACATTATTAAATAAATTCTGCGTATCACGCGGGTATTGTCCCTGGTCAAATCTAAAGTGACAACGGGTGAAATACGTACTGAATAGTTACATATTTAAAAATATATTCAGAAAATCATGCAACACAATGATTATTAAAAAGTATAAGATAGTCAATCACGAGATAAAAGAGCATACTAAGAACAAGATAGTGGCACAATACTTGAGAACCAACATAGACAACCAAGTTCGCCGGCTGCCCAGACAAGGGTTACAAGAAAACATAACATGCATCCAACGTCAAAACCGTGACATCCGATTTTAAGAGCTTGTAATAGTACCGCTTAGTCTTACTTAAAGCGTCTCTTTAATTAGTATCATTGTTACCTCCATATCACCAACTCTCATCCCAAATCTTTCAGTAAGCAACACAACCGAGTCAATGATACCCTTTGGCTCTGGCAGATCTCGTTCAATCTATGAAATTATACATGGAGAATCGAAATATGTTGTGACGTACATTTAAACTCCTAGTGTTTTGCCATCTTTCGACCATGTTTTCATTCAGTTTTCATTTAGTTTAATATTTATTGAGATCCATTTAGGTTGTATTTACATTGCATATTGTATTCAAGATACGAAGTTGAGCTTAAACCGAGAAACAGGTTGAAGAAGGGATTTTGGAGTAAAAGCAAAGCGAAATCGGGGAGTTATAGAGGCCAAGCCAAGCCGGTACGAGCATACCAGTGACCATGCGGGTGCAACTACCCCAATACATATGGGAATTAGAGACATGAGGTTATAAATATTATGCTCGTGAAATCTAACAATTGCGAATCGGTGACATGATTTTAGATTGCATATCAGGCTTTGTCCTAGAATTTGATAAGAAGTCACTAAGTAAGTTTCAAATTAGAACACTCACTAGCTTGTTACTTTACTAGATTCTTCTGACAAAGTTTTTAGTTATAAATAGATAAAATACTTATGTGACTATTCCTTTTTGTGTGTTTAGCTTCATATTATTGTTAGTTGAGAGATGTTCTTTGTGATTATAAATGTTTGTATTTGGTTATATGAGTTACGTGGTTTCAGTTTTTCTGCTATAAAGTAAAATGTTCGAAACATATCTTAGTTAATATCTATCTGAAACTTTAATTTTCAAAGTTTCTTATCATTTGTTATTGCTTTTCTTGCACACTGAGTGTTTTTACCCACCTTCGATTAAGCTAGCCATACCAAAGCACAAAATCACTAAAGTTGAGGACTTCTTGAGAAGTTTTATCGGTAATTTATTCCTTATTCTTAATACATCAATTGTTTGTGTGCAATTTTCTCGATAAATAAATAACTTCCTCTTTCATTGGGACTAAATGCTTGTCATTTTATGGAGGTGACTATATTTTTGAAATTTATGTCATTCCATTTTTTTTTGTCTATTATTTAGAACTATGAGAGAACCCGCGTAAGAAGCGGGTATTTGATTCATAAAAATATTTATTTTTTATATAAAATATTATTAGTCTACCTAATAGTAGAATATAAATATTTTCTTATTAGTTATTTTATAAATATTATATTATGATCATAACAGTCTCATATATTTTCTTCATTTCTTAATATTGAAATCATTGTAATTTTTATTTTTATTTTTAATTTTGATTTTCATCATTTTCATTTTTAAATATCCTTTTTATATTTTACACACTTAAAATTCTATCTATATTTAATACTTTATTATCTACATGATGTATTTTATTTTTTCTTCTCTTTTGATTATTAAGTAATATATTATCATATAAACATAAAAATGACTTTTTAATTTGTATTAAGATTGATTTTATCTGTTTAGTTCAAAATGATGAATGAATTAGTTTTAAGAAGTAAATAAAATATTTTTTTTATCAATTTATACAATTTAATATGTAATGTTATATGTATAATTAATAGAAATCTATATCCTATTTTAAATTTTTATCATCCTAATAATCTATTTTAGCTTTTTCAAATATTTACTTGGCAATTTCTTTTACTTATTATCCAACGTTCAATATTGTAATAACTTTATATTTCTATTTTTGTTAAAAATATTTTTTTATTTTTATCTACTTTTTATTATCAATTTATCTTTATTTTAAATAATTTTTATTTAATTGGTTTTAAATATTTCTTTGTATATTCGTTTTTATTGTTCAAGTTTTTCTTTTTTAACAATAAAATTTATCAACTTTGTAACTATATCATCCCGAAACACTCAACCTTATATATATAGAGTCTAAATTTTGTATAGAAACATCAAAACTACGTCACTTTGATTAAAATTTAAATTAAGAAAAAAGTGTGAAAGGAAAGACTCGAACTCATGACCTCTTCATTTTCGTAGCATATACTTTGCCAAATGATCTATTGATTTTTTTGTTAGATTTTATAGTTATAATTCTTGTAAATAAAATATATTTTTTGTGTAATTAATGGAAAGATGATGTGACACAATATAGAGAGAGCTATTCTCTCTTTATATATTAGACTAGGAGAATACCCGCGCGATGCACGGGGTTTAGTTTAAATTATATATTTTCGTAACCATATTTTTACAACTTAGAGATGCAGTATATTGCTCGACACCTTAGAAATGCATTACGATCACATAGACAAGAGTATATTAGCCATGCCATTGATGAGATTTTGTTGTAACACCAATGATCATGGACTAACAAGAGACGCTCGAGATATCTGCTTGTGTCACTACAGATCAGTAACATCACTGCTTGCATTCCTTCAACACACTTATGCCTACACCAATGTCTGCTTTTTGCACCATTCCTGCATCGTCCGCTCCATCTCCAATCACTACGGTTTTTTTCCCAGATTCGGACTTTACCAGTATCGTAAGTTCATAACCAATGCTTTCTGTTAGGTGATGATCTATACAATAAATCACAGAGGCACAACGAAAGGCAAGATCGAGAATTGTTTTCTTGATTTCTTCCTCAAACCAAATGCTTTAGAGCTTGCACCTGTTGCAGAAATTAAGGCCTTTCCTTCTTCTATTTGTTTCACGATGCCTTCTCTCGATGCCAATTGGATTCCGTTTTTGATTCAGATTTCTCCAAGGACTTGATTTGTGGAGTCCCAAGATTGATGATTATCTACTTCATCTCTTGTCTGAATAAACTACAAGCAAACCTGCAAGAAAAGATTCAAAGTCAACAACCAAGAAACACACGCACAAGAACAATAACCTTTGAAGAAGATTCAGTACCTAATATTGATAGTTGTTTCCATTTGATCTTTAGTTAGAACCCAAATCTCAATTCCAGCTTGAGCAAGTCAATACATTTTGTGTGACCGGTTAGAGGTCCAGGTAGATCTTCTCCTTCTTCTCGACATCAGAAAGCACGCTCTCTAGGTCGGCTCAAATCTCCAACACTGAACCACCTGCGAACGAGAAGATTGTCATCTGCTTCAAGATCACCTGATGACAGCGGCTAGAGACGATCTCCATCTTTGAGCATTGTGTAAAAAAACTGACTCAAAATCAATATTACAGATTCTGAAGATATGACAAGTAGGCACGCCTACTTACCAATTCATGATGACTGTTGCAATGAAGAATTGTGAACCATTTGAATCTGGTACCCGAATTTGACATTGATAAAACTCCTGAAATTCATTTGTGGACTCAAACCGTATGTCTTTCTGTACATGACATAGAGTTAACCTTAGTCTAGATAGCATATATAATGAAACCCTATAAAACTACAAAACAAAAAGAACAGATTCATATTAGATGAAGAATTTGATATCATTTAAAAAGAGATACATACCAGCCTGAAGTCTCGCTTGCTGCTCCATATCTTGAAGACGGTATTTCAGCTCATTTTTCAGGGTTGTCAAATCGAACATGTCTCGCTGGGTGGTCAGAAAGGAAAAAATAAGAAAAAACCAATCTAGGAGTTGTTATAACTTATAACATTGTAGACTAGGCACATGCAGAAGCGTGAGCTGAGCACAAACTTTGGAAACGACAATCAAAGTGCGTTTAAGATTAACGGTTTATAATCTCCTAAATCCCGATCTATTAAAAACTTACCGTACAGAAGAGTACTTCCTCCAGGATTTTGGTCACTTCTACTTGCATTTCCTTTCGGGTGGGTTCTTTTTTAGCTTTCATATTCGTTTTTCCTGTGCCACCATAGCCGATGGTAGAAAAGAATCTACAAAATATTGAAATGAGATTTAAGCTTTTGAAGCAGAGAAGAGAGCTGAGAAATCGTTCAAACCTTGATCTTTAGATCCCTTTCCCTGTGGTTTACTTGTCTGATTCTTTCCTTTCTCTTTAGAGGAAACGTCTTTATCAACCTTTTGCTTCTTGCTTGATGAGGAAGTTGATTTATCAACTTTTTGGAAGACTCATGACTTCCGACCAGATTTTGCAGAATCTTTAAGAGATTTCTCCTATTCAGAATCTCAGATGATGGTTTCTCTTTCTCCTTCTTAGTCATGTTCGAAGAACTTTTCGTATATAAAATCAGAAGTACTTATCCAGATTGTAGTAAAATTGAAAGCAATGCATACAAGAAGATAAGGAAGCCAATGAGTAGCTTAAAATAAGAGGATAGATTGGAACTTGGAAGTAAATTATTGCCATGATGCATTAAAAAATCAATCAGCTGTGTAATACTCATGACTTAAAAACCGGGAACTAAAAACTAACCCCGCCTTAGTAACGTTCATGTGTTTGCAGATATTTCGAAATTTATTTCTTGATGGTATTACACATTCCACTACAAACCAAATGACAGCCATAAGTACAATTGATAAATAAAGATGGAAAAGAAACTGTAAGCGTTGATGCAATATGGAAATGGATCCACAATATCAATTTAAGAATTTCCTACCCAATACCAAGCTACTCATATCGTAAAGATGAGATGATTCATAACAACAAACCTGATTTCAAATCCAGAAATGAAGCTACTTCTACCAGCTGGGAGCAATCACAAATTAAACAGAAGAGGAAAGTATTTAATTACGAACCTTGGCTGGGACATCTGAAGATTCTCCAGAAGGCACATTTTTTTTGTGTGCCCTTCTGATACAAATCAAGATCTCTAATTAAGCTTAATAATACGTAGATTCATAGAAAAATGGGTTACAAAGGATGAGAATCAAGATGATTCTCTCTGTCTATTTCTCACCCAATATCTCGATAATCTCTCCCCAAACCCTTAAGACCCTTTAATGATAAACTAAACTAAAACCTATTTGTACCATGGTTAATCTCAAATAACCACAGTAACAAACACAAGTCCAAATTATTTAGATAGCTACTAAATACTGCACGTGTCAATACCCCGCCCATTTAGACAAGCTAGTTGTAACACCCGCCTTCGACTGATCGGACTAAGGGTTC
>OVAU01003351.1:0-11192 GCA_900406315.1 Biscutella laevigata subsp. laevigata
ACAATTAAACTCGTGCATAGCACGGGTACTAAGCTAGTTTAATTTAAATCATTCTAGAAAATAGTTCACTGTGACTTTTTTAAGTAGATAAACCATGTTTTAATAGAATAGATTTATTAATGATATCATCACACAATCAAAAAAATTGTACCATACTATTGTATTGTTAGTATCTATTTCCATCGTAGAGATACAATGTGATCTATTCTTTTGAGATTATATATTAGTATGTAAATATTTAAATTTATTTATGAAAATATCAGTTGTATGTTAATAAAATAAGGAAATAATAATCCATTCCCACCCATAATATATTTTTGTCTTTGCAGTGAGGAGAAGGTTTTCGTCAATGAGATCGTCGGAAAAGTTAGTGATGCCCTAACCCAAATCCTGTCACAAAGTGAAGAAAAGCAAGAGAGAGGAGCAATCGTTAAACCGCAAAATTGTCTAAGCAGAACATCAAACAATATTGAACCAGAGGATCGACGACTTAGGCAATTGGAAGGAAAGTTGGATATGGAATGCAATGACATCGAAACTCGTGTTGTTGGAATTGTTGGAATGCCAGGAATCGGCAAAACCTATCTCGCCCATAAACTTTTTGCAAAGCTTAAGACGAAGCTATGCCATTGCGTGTTCATCAAGTTTGAGCGTGAGAAGTCGAAGTGGCAAGGATCAAAGTGGCTTGAAAAGAGACTTGTGGAAGGTTTACTGGATCAAGATTCAAGATCCGCCGATGGAGATGCACCTGAGAATTGGAGAAGTCGCCTACGCCAGATCAAAGTCCTGGTTGTTCTTGATAATGTTATCGACCGGGAACAGATCGGTGATCTTTTGGTGAACTGTGATTGGATTAAGAAGGGGAGTAAAATTGTCATCACTACAAGGGACAAGTCATTAACCGAGGGATTAGGGTGCGATCTCTACGAGGTCCCTGGGTTGAATGAAAGCGATGGTTTAGAACTTTTTAAAGCTCAAATCGATAATAATCTCGAGGGAAGTTTCATGGAGATGTCAAGAAAGGTTGTTGATTTTTGTGGAGGCAACCCATTAGCTCTCAAAGCTTTTGGGGAGGAGCTTAAAGGGAAAGAAGAAGATCACTGGGTAGCAAGACTTGGAACACTGACACAAATTTCTAATGTGAAGGTCGGAAATTTCTTGAGAGATGTTTATGAAAATGATCTGAATGAGAAGCAAAGGGATACGTTTCTGGACATAGTCTGTTTCTTTAGATCACAAAATGAGGACTATGTAAGAAATTTACTGGATTCGAGTGAAGCTGGGAGAGAAGTAAGAGATCTCGTGGACAAGTTCTTGATTCATATCTCTGATGGTCGAGTAGAGATGCATGATCTGTTGTTTACAATGGGCAAGGAACTTGTTGAAACTACTACAAGAAAATATTGGATGCTATCTTCAAATTCTGCATTGTCTACTTCTGCGATGACAAATAAAGAGGTCAGTTAAAAAGTGTGATACTTTAAACATTTGCAGAGCTTCATATGTGCTTGCAGCATTTACATCTTGTGGTTCTGATCTGATCAACAGGGAAGAGAAGAGGTAAGAGGAGTTGTCATAGACATGGCTAAAATAGAGGAAATGCCATTAAACGACCAAGCTTTTGTCGGTATGAGCAGTCTACGGTACTTGAAAGTGTACAATTCTCTCAATCCTAATCACTCTGAAACAGAATGCAAATTCAACTTACCAGATGGACTTGAATTTCCGGAAGACAATATTGTCCAATATCTCCATTGGATATGTTTTCCTGCCGAACTTCCATTGAACTTCGAACCCGAAAATCTTATTGATCTTAGCTTGCCTTATAGCAAGATAACCCAATTATGGAGCTGTGCAAAGGTTTGTATCTCTCAAGTCAGCCATTTACTAAACTGGACTTGAATAGTTTTTTTATCTTTCTGATGGTGTGGAATTTGGCATGGTCATAACAGGTTGCACCAAAACTGACGAGGGTCGATCTAAGTCACTCGAGTAAGTTAAGTTCCATTTCTGGTCTATCGAATGCCCCAAATCTTTTGAGGTTAGATCTCGAAGGCTGCACTACTTTGAAGAACTTACCTCAAGAGATGCAAAAGATGACGAAACTGGTTTTCCTAAACCTCAGAGGATGCACAAGCCTCTCCTCTCTACCTAATATTTCTATGGATTCCCTGAAGACTCTCATTCTCAGTGGCTGCTCAAAACTCAAGAGATTTGAGGTGATTTCAGAACACCTAGAAACTCTATACTTAGACAGCACTGGAATAGTTGGACTTCCTCCAACCATTGGTAATCTCCACCAACTTATCTTCTTGAGTTTGAAAGACTGCACAAATCTGGAAACTCTTCCTGACTGTCTTGGGGAGATGAAATCAATTCAAGAACTCAAACTCTCTCGTTGTTCAAAACTCAAGAATTTCCCTGATATTAAAAAGATCAGGGAAAATTTGCGGGTTTTACTGCTTGACGGAACAACAATAGCAGAGATGCCAAACAATATTTCTGACTTATCTTCTCTGCAACGCCTATGCTTAAGCAGGAATGATAAGCTCAGCATCTTAAATTTTGACCTTGGTCAAATGTTCCAGCTGAAGTGGCTAGAGTTGAAGTATTGTAAGAATCTGACATCTCTTCCGAGACTTCCACCGAATCTTCAGTGTTTGATTGCAACTGGTTGTACTTCACTAAGAACAGTCACCACTCCACAAGCTCTTCGTATGTCAACCGAGCAGATTCATTGTACCTTCATTTTCACTAACTGTCACGAACTGGAACAAATCTCAAAGAATGCTGTTATATCTTACATTAAGAAGAGAAGCGAGTTGATGTTAGCCGATCGACATAATGAGGTATGAACCTTCTTTCTCCGAAGTTCTCTATATTTCCTCAAACATCCACATTTTATAATTTTCCTTTTGGCATTATTTTACTTTGCAGGATTTTGTTTTCAAATCCTTGATTGGTACTTGCTTTCCTGGATGTGAGATACCTATATGGTTCAACCACCAAACATCTGGATCTGTCTTAGAGCTGGAACTTCCTCAAGATTGGAATGCAGATAGATTTATCAGGATAGCTCTATGTGCTGTAATCTCGTTTAAGGAGTACAGAGACCAAAACACCAGTTTTCAAGTGAAGTGCACCTGTGAGTTTACTAATATATCTTTGAGACCACAAAGTTTCATTGTTGGTGGCTGGTCCAAACCAAGCGATGAGCCATGTACGGTTGAGACGGACCATGTATTCATGGGCTGCACCACTTTGTCCAATATCAAAAAACGTCAACAGCTCTCATCAACTACTAAAGTTTCCTTTAGATTTGAAGTGACAAATGGTACAAGTGTGGTTGCAGAGTGCAAGGTGATGAAGTGTGGCTTCTCTATGTTGTCTGAGTCTAATGAAGCTGAGTATGCAACTTGGGAAACACCTCCAAGAATGGAGAACAATAGACAAGGCCAAAGCTCTTCTACAAGTTTAGAAAATGATGATGAATGCCCCAGTGAAGCCAACGATGTAACTTCTGCTGATGTAACTCCAACATCAGAGTATAAAATGATAGATAGTGTCTTCAATTATTTGCGTATTAAGCCTAAGACTAGAGATTGAGGGTGAATATTTTGGTCAAGAGCATAACCATAATGCAACTTAAACAAAACATAACAAGTTACTGTGAGGCAATGGAGTATATGGAGAAGGACACTTACAGAGCTAAGGATAACATCCAAATGGAGTGTCAGGACAACAATATAAGAGGAGAGGCAATAGTAACAGAGCAAAGGATAGCTCACTGAGAAATCAGATGTTGTCTTCTTCTTTACACCCAAATATGTTATTTGCTAGTATTTTTTGCTTTTGATGTTTTACTTTGATCACAGTTGAAGGAACTATTCAAAATATTTTTGTGTAACTTGTTACTTGATTTAAGATTCTCAATACTAATTTGGTCAGATACAGACCAGGTTAACGAGGTTTTCAGGCAATATGTTGTTTAGGAAGTTTCTAAAACGAGACCAGATTTTTTTGGGTTTGCTCTAGTAAATGATTGTTGGATATTCAAAACAGAGAAAACATCATTGGAGTATTTTTGAAGTATGTTCGGAGCAAAATTCTCATGAAAGTCTCAGCTAAAGTGGCTCATGTTGAGTTCTGGTCCAAACTTCAGTAAATCCATGACTCATGAAGCTTAGCTTAACGTGAAGCTTACGTTGAAGCTTAGCTTAACGTGAAGCTTAGCTTAACTTCTAGAGATTTATATAAGTAGCTGATTCGACGATCTGCTTACAAGAAATTAGCTCGGAATGCTGGGAGAGGAACATCCTCTATCTCTGCTCTTATGCAGATAAGATTTCTGGCTTAACTATATAGTCTATTTTTGTGGTGGCACGATAGGATTTGTTTATGACAACAACCTATGAAATTATTGTTACTTAATAAAATATTTTTGAAAACATAAATTAGTTTTCAATATAATAGAATTTGTTTATATTACTACTTTAAATTTCTCTAAATTCTTATCATTTTGTGAGTTCAACTTCGCAACAACTCTGTATTTATATAGAAAAATCATTATCGAAGTTTAACTTCCCACTTGCATTATTTTTCTAACTACAATTATTTTAAAATATAAAACATCAGATTCCATTTTGTAAACTAATATTATATGGTGACGGATGGGTACACCTTTACCGGTAACAGTATGAGCTCTTCATCTGTCACTTGTGAGTTTGACTCACGTTAATAGCTCTAATGTGAGCATTTGGAGAGTGGGTTTTCCAGTTGTGATCCACCTCGAAAAAAAAAAAACTAATATAATAGGGTGATTACTCAAATCAATTAAAAGTATTTTCTCTTCTCTGTGTCTTTTCTCTAGAACATCTTCCCCTGCGATTTACTTTCTCCATTATTTCTTCTTTTCCTTTCCCTTTCTGACGGTAACCACGACGTTCAAAGAAGGAGATCTCATGTAATTAAGTTTTTTCCTCTCTATTTTCAGGTAATAAAAAAGGTCATTCACAGAGGAGCTCAACCCCCTTTATCTCGGCGACAATCATAGTGAGGGTTTGAATTGGATGGTCTAAAACATGGTGGTTGCACTCAATTCCATTGTAATGAGAGTCTTTGCCGAGGCTTTCACAGTCTCACCCTCTCAACACCGCCTATCGTTCTGCCCCTCCCTTGCAAACGCTTCCGGTGCTGGAGTCCTCCACTCCCGGTGAATTGACTGATGGTGGTCCTAGGAAGATCGTTGTTGTAGTCTCGCCGGAATTGGAGAAGACAACTCGTATTCTGCTACATTACTGTATGATGTCAGCGTGACCTACGTGAAGCCTCTAGATCTATCTGGTTTTGGGCCCATGGTTACAAGAATGTATTATAGTGTGGACTTAGTACTTATGGATTTTTGTAAACAAGTGACGTTAGTCCAGTGGTAAAACACATGGCATCACTGTTACCAGGTCGGGGCTTCGAGTCCCCGTGAGAGCATTTGCTCCTCTCATTTATGAGAGTTTGGGTTATTGGGCTGGCCCATTTGTGGCCCACAAAAGTTGACAAAAAAAGTTATGGATTTTTGTGTGTGTTATGGGTCTTTAATTTTATGTTTATTAGGTTTAAGTGTGGTTACTGACAGATTATGAATCAAAGATTTGTGTTATTGATTCTGAAATTTAAGATGCATATTTATACAAAGATAATTAGGTAAATCAAATCTTAATCCTAAATGTTTTCCTATTTACTTGAATATCAAGTTTATCTGTAATACCCTTCTTAAGTTGGAGCGTACAGATCAAGTATGCCCTAAAGCTTTCGTAAGAATGTCCGCGAGTTGCTCTTTCGTTGACACATGAGTAGGTTGTACTGTTCCATCCAGAATGCACCCACGAACAAAGTGATAATCAACTTCCAAATACTTTATTCGTTCATGGAAAATGGGGTTTGCACTAACATGCAAAGCTGCTTGACTATCACAACGTATTGACATTGATGTTGTGTGATAAATGTCTATTTCACTCAGTAAAGACTTCATCCACCAGAGTTCTTTGGTGACTGCTGGTATTTTGCTTCTACAGAAGAGCAAGACACTGTATTCTGTTTCTTCGTCTTCCAAGAAATTGGAGAGTTGCCTAACTGAACAAACCAACCTGTTAATGATCTCCGTGTCAAATGACAGCTTGCCTAGTCAGAATCACACCAGCCTGTAACATGAAGTGGAGACGCATCATCAAGAAGAATGCCTTGGCCGATCGTGCCTTTCAAGTATCAAATCACTTTCAACGGTGCCAACCAATAATCATTTTTGAGGGGATCAAATAATCTTTATACCAAGAAGGGCACATAAGTCTGTCTTGTGCTTCAACGAACATTAGCCAAACAGTTGATGCGAGAAGTAGAGACCAACGTATTCGTCTCTGATGGGACTGTTTCCAACTGTTGCGCAGGCGGAGAATTGTGAATAGTACCACTATGTTCTTGCTGAATCAGATTGTTGTCTTCTTCCTCTTCAACGATAGCTGACGGAGGAGTAACGTGAATTGGTGGATTCGGCATTGACAACAATTGACTGAACAGGAAGATTTCTTCGTTAAATATCACATCACGCGAGACGAAGAAAACTTCACGATCAACCTTTTTTGCCATACGGATATCCAGTGAATACACAACGTTTGCTGCGGGAATCAAACTTGTCACCTTTGTGGTCAATGTTATGAGGTCGTGTTAAACAACCAATGACTCGTAGATGCTTGTAAGAAGGAGGATGACCGTACAAAATTTCAAACGTAGACTTCCCGCCGAGCACTTGAGAGGGAGTTCGATTGATCAGGTAAGCAGCACTTAGAGCGCACTCTCCCCAAAACTGGATTGGGAAATTGGCTTGAAAACGGAGAGTTCTAGCGACTTCAAGAATGTGACGATGCTTGCGTTCAACACGACCGTTTTTTTTAGGTGTGTAGACGCAAGATGTTTGATGTAGTATTCCATTCTCTTGAACATACTTCGACATACATAAGAACTCCATACCATTGTCGCTTCGTATCGTTTTAATCTTTTTCGAAAATTGACGTTCGATCATAACCAAGAAGTTCTGGAGATGAAAGGCAACCGAAGTTTTGTTAGGAAGGAGATATAACCAGACTGTGCGCGAGCAATCATCCGCTATTGTTAAGAAGTAACGTGATCCACAAAATGTTGGAAAACGGTATGGTCCCGATAAATCACAATGAACTAAATCGAAAATCTCCTTTGCATTATTCATAGAATTTGGAAAAGCTTGGCGAGTTTGTTTAGTCTTAAAACAAGCAAGAGCAGGTCCATTGGTTGTATGAGGAAGGATTCTTAAGAATAAAAATAAATAATTTTATAATTAAAAGTATAGAAACAATTCTTAAACTAGATATTTTGGAAGAGTCTCTTCCCTTCTCTCTTTAAACTCTATTTGCTTCAAATCTCAAAAAGCGAGTGAAAGTTTTTGTTGCTTCGGTGTGTGTTCTCTCTTTCTCTGATATCTTTACTGATGGCGTGAATAAGAGAGAACTTGTAATTATCTTTTTTGTTTTTTTGTGTTCAGGTTCCGACGTTGGTTGAGGGGAGAAGTCGTTGGTCTATTTTTGTTCTTCCTGACGGACGTCACAGCTCACGTCAGGTCTGGCTTCGGTATGTGGTGTTTCCGATCAGTTTGTCTAAAGAACGATGTCCTTGGCGTTTCATTTCTCTGCATCTTCGCCTCTTGCGGCGGATCACCTTCGATGCTCACCACTAATTCCATTGACCTTCAGTGCTTGGACACGTGTGAGTCAATGATTTCCAAAGCATACTTCCTTTGACAAAGGTAGATACTAGTTGCGTTTCTTGCAACCTCAAGTCCAAGAAAAAACTTAAGGGTGCCAAGGTCTTTCATGTGAAAACAACTTGACAAGTACTCCTTAAACTCACGATTAGCAGTCGAGGAACTACCTGTTATAATAAGATCATCAACATATATCAATATGTGAATTCGGACAGAACCTTTGACATAAGTGAATAACGAGTAATCACATAAGGACTGAACGAATCCATAGTCAAGCAGCGCTGCACTAAGCTTTGCAAACCAACAGCGAGGAGCTTGTTTCAAACCATACAAACTCTTCTTTAATCGACAAACTTTCTTGCTATCTTCCAACTGATAACCAGGTGGCAGTTTCATGTAAACCTCTTCATCCAAATCACCGTGTAGAAACGCGTTATGCACATCCATTTGATGTATATCCCATCCTCGTTTAACTGCAACGTCTAAGAACACAAGGAATTTATCAGCTAGCTGAACCACGCAGCTATTTTCATCCATCAATTGAGCCACGCTTATCAAATCAGATTTCAGACCATCAACGTAATAGACTGATTTCATCACCAAATCAGAACCAAGATAAACTGTTCCTTCTTTGCAAGCAACCTTCTGTCTACCATCAGCCAAGATTATCAATACCGGATCAATTGTTCTCATATTAGACAAAGCTTCATATCGACCAGTAAGATGATGTGAAGCCCCTGTATCTAAAATCCAAGAGATATGAGAATTAATACCTGTTTGAGTCTCAGATGCAGACTTCACGGTTGAACCAATGTTAGCGTTGAGCATGTTCTTGAGAACTTGCCACTGCTGCTGGCTCAGTCCATTAACTCCACTACGGTCATTGTCTGTTAACACGTAGTTAACTTGTTCAACGTTTGCATCAGTTGCAGGAACAGAGACTTGGTTGGCGAAGGATTGGCTGCGACCTTTCCCTCCTCCATAGCTTCGTCCCTTTCCCTGCAACGTTCTTCCCTTGGGTCGATCCCCCCACCACTCAGGGTATCCCACAACTGCAAAACAGTTTTCGGACGCATGACCACTCCTATTGCAGTGTTTGCAAACAGCAAACTTCTCTTCTCCAGGTCGGTATTTTGGTCTTGTTTGAACAGCAAACGTGGTTATTTCAGGTACCTCTTCAGAGCCAGAATGAAGATCCTCCTCTTGTCTAATCACGTTATAGATCTCTTCCAGTGGCTGCATCGGAGATCGAGCAACAATAGTTGACTTAACAGCTTTGTACTTATCATCTAGTCCATATAGAAACTGATGGGCCATGTCTGTGTCACGACGTGCCTCTTGCTTTGTTACAAGGCCACAAGTACACAATCCACACTGACAAACATCGATTGGACAATGAGTTGCCAAATTCTCCCAGATCTTGTTGAGCTTGCCGTAGTAGGATTCGATCGCAATCCCCCGTTGCTTACAGCAAGCCAACTCAGCCTTCAGTTGCTGAATTCTTGATCCATTAACAACAGCAAACCGTTTGTGTAGATGATCCCAAAGATCCTTGGCCACATCACGGTGAGCAATGGTAGAGCGTAGCGTCGGCTCTATCGTCATCTTCATCCAAGACACAAGGAGTGCTTGGATTGTCTTCCAATCCTCTAGATCAGGTGAATCAGCAGCAGGTTTTCCAATGGTTCCATCGATGAAACCGAATTTCTTCCTCGACAGCAGTGCAGTCTTGAAACCACACGCCCATTCATCATAGTTTGTCCCCTTCAAGAGAGGAAGAGAAATGGCGGTACCAGGGTGATCTGCAGAGCTAAGATCATAGGGTGAGATCTTCCTTCTCACCTCAGCATTAGCATTAGCATTAACGTCAGCCATTCAATCAGTTTTGAAAAAAAAGAACTTTCAGGGCTCCGATACCATGTTATGTTCTATGGGCTTCCAACTCAAAACCAATTGGCAATGAATGGATTGGCCCATATCACTTATATAGTACTCAAAGGTCCCTCATCTTATCAATGTGGGATATTCTCACACGCCCCCTCGAGACAATGACCAGTCTAGCCATTAGTCTCCACAATATCCCACTTTTTAGGATCAGTTTCAAGTTCGATCATGGGCCTTCTATCGGGCCGATCAGTTTCGGTTCAATGGGGGTAACGTGTGTTCAGGCTCTGATACCATGAAAAGTAACGCAGAGACTTTGAGAAATTTTGTGTTGTATTGATCAGTGATTTACAGCAGCTTAAATAGAGTACAAGTATCGAACAGAACCTAGGAATTGAAGGAGACTTAGTAAAAACAACTTAGACTACGTATTAACAAACGTTCCTCTAAAATAGGCTCGTATCTTCTCTGTTTAGCAAATCGCGTGAAGCACAAGTAAGTGAACCAAGCAAATTGAATTGTGAACCAAACCGAGATTACTCCACTCAAACCGAACCAATAGTAACGACCACCAACGATAATTGCAGAGCAATTGCAGAGTACTTCAACAGGGTTGAGTCTGCTTAATGATGTGCTTTATGGTGGTATTGACACGTTTCTGCTCGATGAAGAGATTAGTGTAACCCTTTGTTTTGTCTCAACTAGCTACGTGGCTTTTAATTTCATGTTTACTTTAATAGTTTTAATTTTAGTTTTATGTTGTGATTGAAATAAATATGTCAGCTATAGTATTAATTAGGATAACTTTAGGTTCTTCGATTCACAATATTATTCCGAATCGATTTATATCGGTTTTTTGGAATAAAGTGGGTCGATTTCGATATGGCAAGTGTAAATCTAGATCATTGAAGCACGTGTTTCAGTCACTTTTATTTGTTTTAGTGTGATGTATGTCCGTCTTAGTATATGATTATTTTTCTGCTGTGCGGCTTGGTTCCGCCACTGTACAATCTCTTTATCCCTTGGTGGATCGTGGTAATCGTTTAATTTTATCTTAATAATATATTATGGTTGACAAAAAAAAAATAGATACTTTAGAAACTAATTAGAAGACTTAGGTGGTAGAAACTAATTAAAAGGAAGAGAAAAGTACAAAAAATCTCACACTAGTAAAAAAAATAGCTATAGCCACGAAAAAAGCCACGAAAATTTTCGTGGGAAAAACATACCCACGGATTTCCCACGAAAACCCACGAAAATAATTTCGTGGGTTTTCGTGGAAATTTCGTGGGAAAAAGCCACGAAATTGCCACGAAATGTGTTCGTGGCTAAAATAGCCACGAATTAACCACGAAACGTGGTCGTGGCTAATATAGCCACGAATTTTCCCACGAAATGTGGTCGTGACTATTATAGCCACGAATTTCCCACGAAATATTTTCGTGGCTAAATCAATAGCCACGAATTTCCTACGAAATATGTTCGTGGCTAATTTATAAACAACATTAAAACTCTAAACCCTATA
>OVAU01003352.1:0-11191 GCA_900406315.1 Biscutella laevigata subsp. laevigata
TTCTTAAGACAAGAGACGAAATTAGATAAACTGATTCTTTAATTATGAATAAAATGATTCGATACAATGATCGTTTGCATATAAGCTATTACAATGTTCGATCCTAATATCAGTCTATCCTCATCACCCATCTTCCTTGACTTCAGGACTTCACTCGGACAATCCCTTTCCACGCTCACTTTCGTTTCCTGAAAACATCGAGTAAACATAAGAAATCCAAGAAAACTTAGTGAGTGTGGTTTCAGATCATGCATATTCATGAATGGGTTCTTTCTAAGTTTTTAACCCAATTTCCCCCCAAACCATCAGACTATTAAGTCCTTGGCCAAATCAGAACACGGCCGATCCACTCTTTTCCCTTTGTGACTTGGCTTCGGCCTTGACTGTCTTTCGCGACCGATCTCTTCGATCAATCCACTAGATCAGTCAAGTCATTGCCTTGACGCCTTCTTGAAGTCCGCGCTCGAAATCGCTTGGGGAGCACTTAAGACCGAGTTGGACTTCAACACTTTGATCATTGCGTTCCACCCGTCCGATCGAGATGACTACTAGTCAAGAGGCGCAACCAATACTAAGACAGATCGGATCCAACCCATTGGTCCATTACGACTATGAGTTCTTTCAAGATCAAGTCGGTTCGGAGATTGAATGCCACTCGACCTTCGCTAAATCTCTTCTGGGAACCGTTCTCCGCATTTTTCCAATTGGCCTAGTCGCTCCAACCCGAGACTCAGTCTCGTGCAACCCTTTTGATCTGATCGCTCAGACTAGCCTTAGGCTTAAGTCACTAGATCGGCGAGTCTTTGAAACCTGATCAAGTTTTGAGGGAAATGATGCATGCTTGGACACTTAGTCTCGGAACCGATCGGATTCACCCGATCGTTCACGCTAAGGCCTAGCCATTCCATCATTCACCCTTGAGATGCGATCATCATTGGCCGCAGTCTTCTCTTTTGCCTTTTCCTTGGCCGCCGAAGGATTCATTTGATCCTTCTTTGATCTTTCCTTGATTTGATCTCTTGTTCTCGATTTTCCTTGTGTTTGATGTGTTTGAATGTTTGTCGTTAGTTTTCTCCCCAAGGGAAATCGATGCTCAAATCCAATCCATCGACTTGGTATTTATAGGGATCGAGTTCTCCTTCGTTCAAGCCGAAAGGTCGCCTTTGGATCAAGCCAAGGGATGCGTCCCTTCCTTCGCGTCCCTTGGTCGCAACTGTTCGATCACTCGCAACCCTTCGGGCCCGAGCTTCCATTCAACTCCCAAACCATTCCCAAGATACCTTGAGTTGATCGACCAACTAGTTCATCTAGTCTTGCTCGTCCTTTCTGCTAAGCCTAGCTAGTATCACTTGACTCAACTTCGATCCAGCTCGTTCTAGCTCTATCTTCGGTTTGTTCCTTTGATCCAGATCTTCCTTCAAATTCTTGATCCTAGATAAGCTTGGGGATGCGTGGTTCTGATGCCTAGGGGTGGGTTAAACGCGTCCAACGATCCATCCAAGCCAAGCCCTCAATTTCCTCCTTACACCCAAGAGTACCCACCCCCTTATAGAGGTTTAGTGACATTTCTCAATAAGCCACGAATAAACATTACCCATGTCTGAGTAGTCACTAAGCCATTTAAATGGCTTGATATATTTTCATGGATTTTCAATCCACTCCAATTTAATCCTTACTTAGATAATTTGATCAAGACCGAAACCTTCACGGCCAAGTCTCGATCAGTTTACGTTTTCTCGTATTGGACTGATTTTCCACGGACTTTTCTTTGATTCTAAGCTAAGTCTTAGTCCGGGATCTGACTAAGCCCATTCAATCGGATTTATTGAGAATTGGGGACATGACAGTAGTTCCCTCCACGACCCAAACCTTTCTTTAGATCGCCTAGAAAACCCAAGAGCAAGCAACACTCTCTCATGATCGATATCACCCAGCTGTGGTATGATCAGAGACGAGCGATCCAACACTCACCGTCCAAGCTTGTTCTTTCTATGAAGCTTGGAGGCACAAATCATTCGGAAATATCACAAGAGTGTTTTTTAGCTAACATCTTTACTCTTGATTATATACCCTCAGAAACAGAAACATTTCTTAAATCTTTCTACAGGAAAGTTCCCCAAATCCCACGATTTCCTTTTCTAAAAATCTAAGAATGAATATTCTCCAAATATTCATTCCACGTCATTAATCCATCCAAGAGCTCATTTCTCCTCTTGATGCAGACATCACACAAATTTCCTTTTCTGAAAATCTAGAACAACATATTTCCTTTTTGATGCAGTTTTCTTTTCTGTGCATTCCAGCTCAGCGCTAGCTTACTTCTCCTCTGATGCGAACACCTCAGTGTCCTGATTCCATCATCACCTAATTTTGCATCTTCAATCTCACTCTGTTTAGCTTAGTTTGACACTCAAGCATCTGAGGTCTTCAACACCTGCTTCAACAAGCAGAGACACTCTCATAGACAACATGTATGCAGAGCCTTTGTCATCAGCACAAAGATCACTCCCCCATAATGTCTTACTCCACCTCTGTACTCAGGTCATCAGAATTTAGAGACCGAATCTGAGACATCTCCCTCTGCTTGACTGCATAACTAAGTTAAAAACATTAATGCCGTGTAGAGGAGAACACTTTCCTGCAGCTTGCGCATCCTGAAGCACTTTGATCACTTGTCGCATTGCTACTCTCAGCTCATCTTCAGGCTCTTACTTCTCTTCTTGAAGAACCCCATTCATAAATACACTCCTCACATCCATTTCATGTGGCCTAAAAGAAGGAATGATGACCATTCTGAAAAGAAACCTGATTGATTTCAATCGAGCCACCAATGCACAGGTTTCATCAACATACACTTCTTGAGGTCTGGGCTCCTATCCCACACATTAGCTCTCACGTAACCCTCAAGTTCTTCTTGCATATAATCAAACCAAAACTCGTCCACTATCACTTCCATAGCGTTCTTTGGTTCGTTGGCCGATACAAGACAACTGATCTGAACCATCAGGAAGTAAGAACCAGCTGCCAGTTGTTTGAAATCAATCTATTTACCATGGGTGATTCTCTCCCCCTGAATCGACCCTATCACGTCGTGTGTTGAGTGATTCCGATGAACCTGTGGTGATATATCAGGGTAGGCATCGTTTGTTGCATTCTGGTCAGTTTCCAGAGATTCGTCAATATGATATGATTCCTCAGACGAGGTCTTTTATTTTGCAGTTGTTGATACATGCAGTAACGACAAACCGTGAGCAGACCCGTCATCAAATACAACATTCACAGTCTCTTGGATCGTTCCAGTCCTCTTATTGAAAACTCTGTAAGTTGTACCCGATTCAGAATATCCCAGAAACATCCCATCATCACTCGTAGCATCACACATCCCGAGTTGATCCTTATCATTCAGGATGTAGCACACACACACACCCAAATACGTGAAAATGGCTGACATTCGGCGTCTTACCTTTCCAGAGCTCATATGAAGTTTTATTTGAATCTTCTTGCACATACACCCGGTTAACGATGTAACAGGCTTTGTTGACTGTTTCTGCCCAGAAGTGTTTTGCTACCTGATTCCCATGTAGCATAGCCCTGCCCATCTTGAAGCGTTATGTTCATCCTTTCGACCACTCCATTGTGTTGTGGAGTTGGAGGAGCTGCATATTGGTGTGCAATTCCCTGTGCTGAGCAGAAAGCATCAAACATCTCGTTCTGAAATCCCTCACCATGATCACTTAGAATTTCTTTGATACCCCATTTCTCATTCTTCAACTGAAGAGCAAGTATCATGAACTCTCGAAGGTATCTGATTTTTCCCTGAGGAAACGCACCTAGGTGTACCTTGTATAATCATCAACCAACACAAAGATGTATTTCTTTCCTGCTAGACTTTCGACCTGAATTGGTCACATCAAATCCATGTGAACCACTTCCAAAGCCTTTCGTGATCTCACATCAGCTACAACTTTGTGCTGAACCTTGACTTGCTTTCTCTTGTTGCATGGTCCACAGACAAATCCCTGATCTTGTTTCAACTTTGGCAGTCCTCGAATTACTTCACCTTCTGCCTAGCGTACCATCGTCTTCCTATTCACATGCCCCAAATTTTGATGCCATAGTTGCGACTCATTGTCTTTGACACTGTTAGAACATTGGTGATTTGACTTCCACATGTAGCAATTGTTCCCTCAACGGGTTAATTCAAACTTGGTACAACCATTTTCATCTACTGCAGAGCACCCCTTTCTTGTGAGAGTAACAATGAGTCCATCATCGCATAGTTGACTTATGCTTATGAGGCTTGCCTTAAGTCCCTCAACCCACTACACATTTTCAAGGGCTGGTGTATCATATCCAGACTTTTTTCCTTTTCCCTAGATCTTCCCTTTGCCTTCATCCCGAAGGTAACCTTTCCTGAGTTGATCTCCTCATTTTCCTCAAGCATTCATTTGCTCCGGTCATGTGCCTTGAACAACCGCTATCAAAGTACCAGGTCGACGCTGCTTGATCACGATCAGGTGAGTCTGTAGTGTATGCCACATTGCAGTACAACCTGTCTTTCCTCATCCAGACCTTTCCTGATCTTTGGTCGTCAGGGTAATACTCTCGCTTATTGTATAACCTAGATACCTTCTGCTGGTATTTATAGCACCAAGCCTTGAAGTGTCCCATCTTGCCACAATGCCAACAACCATTTCTACTATCAACCCATGACCTTGCTTGACTGGGCTTAGCTCTATTTCTGGGTCAGGGATCAAAAAGAGAAGTGTTCTTGACGTATCCAAGGCATGTGTACTCCTTTTCCTGACGTTGAGGCGTCTTGACCGGCGTTGCTCTAACAAACGTGTTTGTTGAGTTACCGGCACCACCCTGATATCCAAGCCCATATGTCTCCTTTCCCATTCGTCCCAAACTGATAATTTTATCCAACTCCTTCATGCCATTGTTCAACATGCGAATGTTCCTCAACTGATCTTGGAATTTCCCCTCAAGTTCTGCTGATTTAGATTCTTCAGCAGTAAGTAACTCATTCATTGCTAATAGTTTGTCAGCAAGAGTTTTGTTCTCAGCCAAGAGGTTAGTATTTTGCCCAGTGAGCTCTTCTTTCTCATCATTGAGGTCTCGAAGTTCTTTAGTCATCTTCACAATATACTCAACCAATATCAGATTTTTTTATTCTAATGAGAGTTCAGAAGTGTCAGCCTCGTTTTTCTGTTCTGACTCCATCCAATCAGCCTCATCTGATACAACCTAGAGAACCTCATATTCTGTATCTAAGAAGGCAACAAAGTTATTCAGAATCTCGTCGTTTCCCCCTTCATCTCCTTCTAATTCACTTTCACTCCTGTTAATGTAGGAATTTTCCTTCTTCTTCACTGATCCCACACACTCAGACTTGGTATGTCTGAATCCTTTGCATTTGTAACACTGAATAGTGTTCTTCTTCTTAAGAGTGGGACAATCAGCCTTGAAATGTCCAAAGTCTTGACATTCATTTCACAGCTTGTCCGATTTCTTGAATTCTCTGTCTGCATCTATCCTTGCAGAGCTGGTTCCACCCTTGTTATGTCCTCGATTCATCTATTTGAGATACTTCCTCACAAACAACCCCACCTGATCTTCCAAGTCAGTCACTTGGTTAGTTTTGATCTCAGTAGCAACCCATGCTAGTCTTTTTCCAGTCGTCTGATCCTTTCGCTTCAGCTGGAGCTCATATGCTTGCATCATTCCGACCACTTCATCAAACTTCATATCATCAAAGTCCAACGCCACTAGATCAATGCTCNCATCAATGCTATGAATCATATGGGTCATCTGAACCTTCCAATACCCATACCTCTCTGAATCAAGCTTCTGAAAATTTGTCACAGCGACAAACCGTTGCAAATTCTCTATACTTGTCTCAAGATCTTCACCTGATTTTGACGACCACACACAATCCTTTTAGGTGCCTCCTCTGATACCAATTGTAAGTGCAGAGAATCTAGCAACAACACAATTTCGTCTTGATACGCCAAGACCAAGCGATTAATTCTTTTATTAATAAGCAGTAGTTTTACACCTTAAAGATACTCTTACAAGTTTATCTCTCTACTCTAAGTCTACCCTTAGAAAGAAACGAAGACACAAGAATTAACCCCCAACTCTCTCTAATCTAACTCAACCAGCCGTGACCTAACCAGAGACAAGATACCAAGCACTCTCTCTGATTGATATCACCCAACCGTGAATAATCAGAGACGAGACTCCCAATGCATGTGTGTGCACCACCCACTCTTCTGTAGTCCCCTCCACGACCCAAACCTTCCTTTAGATCGCCTAGAACACCCAATAGCAAGAACACTCTCTCCTGATCAATATCAACCAGCCGTGGTATGATCAGAGACGAGCGATCCAACACTCACCGTCCAAGCTTGTTCTTTCTATGAAGCTTGGAGGCACAAATCCTTCGGCAATATCCCGAGAGTGTTTTTTTAGCTAACATCTTTACTCTTGAATATATACCCTCAGAATCAAAAACCTTCCTTAAATATTTCTGCAGGATAGTTCCTGGAATCCCACGATTTCCTTTTCCAAAAATCTCAGAATGAATGTTCTCCAAATATTTATTCCACGCCATTAATCCATCCCTGAGCTCGTTTTTCCTCTTGATGCAGACAACACACAAATTTCCTTTTCTGAAAACCCAGAACAACATATTTCCTTTTCTGATGCAATTTCCTTTTTTGTGCATTCCAGCTCAGCGCTAGCTTACTTCTCCTTTGATGCAAACACCTCAACGTCATAATTCCATCATCACCTGATTTTGCATCTTCATATGTATATTCGATCTCCACACTTCCTGAAAAACATCAAGCTTTTATTGGAAGGAAATATGATGAAACAATACCAGAAAGCTTTGAGGAAGCAATAGACAATGAGTAGTGGCGAGAAGCAAAAAAATCAGAACTTGATTATATGGACAAGACCAAAGCATGTGATCTACGAGATACATCTGATGTACCTGAAGGAAAAACAATTGTAGGGAGCAAGTGGATATTCACGATCAAGCGCAAGAGTGATGGTACGATGGAAAGATATAAAGCATTATTAGTGGCACAAGGGTTCTCTCAAACATATGGAGAAGATTATACTGAAACATTCGCTCTTGTTGCCAAACTCGATACTGTACATAACCTACTATCAGTTGTTGTGAACAAAAATTGGTCATTACAACAAATGAACGTGAAAAATATTTTTCTTCACGAAGAGCTCGAAGAAGAATATATGTTACCTCCACCAGGATTGGGAATAAAAAGGGTTCCAAGCCAAATAGAGCAATTTATGGATTTAAGCAATTTCCTAGGGTGTGGTATATGAAATCAAGTATTGCTCTTGAAGAACATGGGTTCAAGAAAAATGAATCAGATAACTCCCTTTTCACACTACAAAGGGAGTCAGGTATTGTAGTAGTCTTTTTATACATTGATGATATTGTTATATTAGGGAATGATACTCTGATATTATTATATCAGAGTATCTTAAAAACACTTTTGATATTTAAGACTTAGAAGATTTATTATATTTTCTTGGGATAGAAATAATTAGAGATGACTAAGGTTTATTTTAAAGTCAAATAAAATATATTCTTGACCTTCTTACTGAAACGGGTTAAATAGGATCTAAGCCTACTAAAAGCCATATAGAATATAACAAAGAGAGAAGTGTTGGAGAGCCGTACAAAAATACTGCCCCAATACCAACAAATAGTAAGTAAGTTGATATAATTCACTATAACTCGGTCTGATATATCTTTTACTGTATCACATGTTAGTCGACATATGCATGCACCAACTAATGATGACTAGAAGAAGGTGGAACGAATACTAAAATATTTGGAAGGCTCACCAGGTCGTGGGCTCCAAATGAAGTGTAATTGACATTCATTACAACATACTGTGATGCAGATTGGACTGGAGATATAGAAGACAGAAAATCAAAAACAGGTTATTGCATATTTGTCGGAGGAAATTTAGTCATATGGTGAAGCAAAAAATAAGATGTAGTATCAGTTTCAAGCTGAGAAGCAGAATATCGAGTGATGGCACAAACTTCAAGGGAAATATGATGGGTAAAAACATTGCTCATGGACTTGGGAATTGAAACAACTGATCCAATTCTCCTTGATTGTGACAATCAGGCGGCGATCCACATTTCTTCAAATGCGTTATTTCATGAAAGAACTAAACATATTGAAGCCGATTGTCATTATATTTGTGAGAAAACGCAAACAAGAATCATTTCTCTAGTTTATATCAGAAGCAAAAGTCAATTGGCAGAAATTTTCACTAAGGCAACCTCCATCAAACTGATGAATGAAACACTAAGCAAGCTAGGATTGTTCGATGATGAAGAGGTTTTTATGCTCTATGTCAATCGAATAAAGTATAGGGTGTTTAAATGTCGAACCGAATCGAGGGTAATTCACGTACTAGGGCTATAGAGAGTTCATCTAGTCTAAGCCGAAATAGGGGTTGTCTGCCACTAACAATCCTATTAAACATAAAAGAGAACAAAGCAGAAAATCAACAAAGCGGAAAAGACAATGAAACTGGACTTAAAACAATATAAAACTAACCAATAATAAAACTAAATAAGACTTGAAACAATAAGAAATATAAGCTTATGGACCAAGGCAACAAATCAGCTAGTCGATTTCATGCAATTGATGTTCAATTCAACAACAAAGTATATCCTTAGTCTAAGATCTATCCAATTTAGGCTAATTCACTCTCGTGACAATAACCTCTATCCTAATCATGCAACACACACTCTTGTGGCCAGATGCATAAATAAGAAGTATTAAAGGGCTAGTCTATGCAACTACTAGATGATCCTAACACACTCTCATGGAAAGGCTTCAAATAGCACAAGATCAGTTCATTCAAACATTTTATCAAACACCTCTTGGGCGATAATCTACCTAAGATCTAGATGAGATTAGCTAAGTCCCAACTAGCATTAATCATACCAATCAAGTGAAGACATAGAAAGATTAAGCACAAAAACATCAAAAGCAATAGATCTAAGCCTTCTTCAACCCTAGATCCATAAACTTAGGGTGACTACTCACAAATCATGATGAAAACACAAGATTCTATGAAGGAAAAATGTGTCTTCTCATGATGCAAAATCAGAAAATAGAACGATAGAAGAGGTAGATGAAAGGGAAATTGCAAGAAACTTAAATTAAAAAGCAAGAAATCCAAATGGAACCAAGTAGTTTTTTACAAAATCTAAGAAGAGGATGAAGAACTTAAACATAAGAAAACATAAATGAAAGCATAAGAGAAAATAAGGAAACATAAAACGGCATAAAAGAAAGCTTAAAAGATGATCAAGGATCCTAAGGATGATCCAAGATGAAGGCCCTCCAAAAACTACGTTTAGAGTATTTATATGAAGAGGAAAAACTAGGTAAAACTCGTTTTGGTTACTTTTTCTGGACTGGATCGGACAAGACTGGTCGATCCTATAAAGTTTGGATCTTTTCTATCTGGATCGGCAAAGCTGGTTCGATCCTTGTGGTCGATCTTGGGTTATGGTCAACTGGTCAGTTGGTCAACTTTGTAATGTTGACTTTTCTACACCCTTGCTTCTTTTTCATCCTTTTCGACCCAAAATGGTCTCGTTTCTTACCTAAGTCTTCTTCAACATCTGAACACATGAAATGCAATGCAAATACAACCTAATTGAACCTAAACGTATCTTAAACTAATTAAAACCGAATGAAAACAAGGTTTAAAAGGTGACAAAA
Source organism: Biscutella laevigata subsp. laevigata (assembly GCA_900406315.1). Lineage (NCBI taxonomy): Eukaryota > Viridiplantae > Streptophyta > Magnoliopsida > Brassicales > Brassicaceae > Biscutella > Biscutella laevigata. The sequence goes on from OVAU01003352.1 coordinate 9,797, forward strand.
ACCACACTTATCATTCAACCCTTACAATCCACACTTGAGGGGGAATGTTGGAAAAGAGATATGAGATCCAAAATATTAAATTACAACGGTTAGATATTATTATGTAAATATTAGCTTTCCTTCTCTCTATAAGACTTGCTTATATGTATTCTTCTCGTACAGAAATATAGAGATTACTTTTCTCTATTTCAATTTATATAAGAAATCTTCATTGAAGTTAACACTACCGCCCTTTGTCTTTCAGCTTCAGTCCCGTTCTCGATTGTCATACTTCGCCCTTTGAATTTCAGCTTGAGCGAGACGTTGGAAGCTAAATAGTGAAGTGCCTTAGTTGTTTAATTTTCCAACATACTTCGCCCTTCTCTACATTTTTATTCATTTCATCATCTGATTGCTTTTCCATTTTGGCAGCAAAGTTTCCTTCCTTTCAACAATTCCAATCACAACGACTCTTCCTTAGAAGATGACTTACCCTCCTGTTCTCCTAGAGAGAAATCAGTTTGAAGTGTACCTGGAAACGGAACAGCAATGCGAACTTTCAGATTCTCCTCTCGCGAATGTATCACCACTCTCGAGGTCGATTCCAACGTCTCCTCTTGTAGTGGGGCCTCCTTTGCAGTGCAATGATTTTCCTTAGCCTCAGTTTTTCAGAAATCCCAGGATTCAATGCTTTTCCTAAAATATCGGGATTCCGCATTTTTTCTCAAAATATATCGGGATTTTGCATTTTTCCCAAAAATTAGGATTTTGTGTTTTTCCCAAACTAGGATTTTGCGTTTTTCTAAAAAACTAGAGATTTTGCTCTTTCCAGAAAAACAAGGATTTCACGATTTTTTTGAAATCGGGATTCTGCATTTTTCACTAAAAACTGCAATTTCGTGTTTTTCTCTAAAAACCGAGATCAACGTTCTTCCCGAAACCGGTAATCCTTGTTTACCGAAAAACAGGGAATCCTCGTTTTTCTTAAAAAGAGATTTTTTTTTTGGGAAAAGCTGATTCCAAAGAAATTGAGATGTAGATGCAGAATACAGACTCTACATTTTTAGCATCTAAATATTTAGATATTTGAAATATTTAACATCTTAAGATTTTGATGTTGCATCCAGATGCAAATAAAAAATGATAAAAGAGAAATATTTGAACACTTACATCTTGTATCTAGATGAAGAAAGGAACAAGACCTTACTACAAAAATAATTGAGACCGACAAAATTCATATGTGCGTTAATAATAGTAGATGAACATGATTTGTTCTTCACCAGAGGGAAATGTTCTACCAACAATTTTCTCCAATTTCAAATTATTTTGGATCCTCTTATGGTGAAAATACTCGTGTAATATGTCAGATTTGTGTAAAGTGTAAGTGTAGATAACCAACTGAACACACAATTACAG
>OVAU01003353.1:0-11190 GCA_900406315.1 Biscutella laevigata subsp. laevigata
CCCGACAAATTTGGAATCATAAAATATGAAAATTTATAGTACTTATTTATAACATAAATATTGTATAAATATTTTTGGTATATTTCACTACGACAAGATAAAATATATATATATATAAGTAGAAGTTATTATGATCATTGAAACAATTTATTTATAGAATGCGAGGTACTAAAATAAATTTAGATGATCGATGTGAGGAAAAANGATGATCGATGTGAGGAAAAAACCTATGTAAGCATAATATGCAAAATAAATTATAATAATCATAAANAGTAGAAGTTATTATGATCATTGAAACAATTTATTTATAGAATGCGAGGTACTAAAATAAATTTAGATGATCGATGTGAGGAAAAAACCTATGTAAGCATAATATGCAAAATAAATTATAATAATCATAAAGATTTAAATTGATAAAGTCGGAAATATAGTTTATTAAAATTCTGTTAAAAAAATATATAGAAAAAGAGATATAAAACGACACTCGTGCATGCGCGGGTTCTCTCCTAGTTAGAAGATAAAATTCTGGTCATGCAAAAATTAAATTTTCCAAGAAAAATCTGAAAATATAATATAAAAAGAAATTTCAATTATTCTAGTAAACGTAATAATGTGTTATTTTTTTAAAAAAATATCATAATATTTTTAATAATTCAATTTAGTTGTAGAAATTTTTTTAAATGATATGAGATTATAATATAGGGTGATTTACACTCTAACACACTTCTCATACTTTTATTACATTCTAATACACATTTTAAACTTTTTGCATTCTAACACACAATTTTAAATTCCCAAGATGAATTCAACAAATTTGGACATTTCTGCCCATGAACTGACTTGTGGTGCATGAAGCTCATTCAATCAGTTAAGGTAATAAACATTGTACTGACTTGCGGTCAGTATAAGTCAATAATTTAAGAGATAATTCAATTGCACAGACTCGTGGTCAGCCTAAGTCAACAATTTAAGAGATAATTCAATTGCACTAACTCGTGGTCAGCATAAACTAATAAGGGTAAAAGAGTAATATAACAATGAAATGTGTGTTAGAGTGTATAGAAACTTAAAAGTGTCATAGAATGCAAATATGACTATGAAAAGTGTCATAGAATGCAAAATTTTCTATAATATAATAGATAATTAACAAATAGAAATATAAATAAAAAATATGACATGATTAAATAAAGTTTAGTAACATTTTATTGTATCCTTGTCGTCGTTAGTGTTAAGGAAAAATATAGAAATCAAATCACTGTAATTATGCTTTCATTTAGTCTGTATATTGACCTCTTTGTACATACCCTAAAGCTCTAACTACAAGAGTCGATGTATCGACGTTGAAAGGAAATAAGAAAACTACATTCCTATATGGTATCACAACTCTAAAAAAATCCTAAACACCAAATTTTTTTTTTCATCCGTCAAACACCTTTCATTTATAGGCAATGTCTACATCGGCAAATTTATGTCCTTTCTCAACAAATGTTGTGGTAGTCAATACCACCCAACAACTTCTCAATGTTAACATGATGAATGTAACAAAACTCAACACCACCAATTACCTTATTTGGTGTAAACAAGTTTATGCTCTTCTAGATGGTTGTGAGCTAGCTAGCTATGTTGACGGCACCGTCACGCTCCCTACTCCAATCATCATTATTGATGGAGAATCTGCTGTAAATCCAGATTACACACTCAAAAAGCATCTAGACAAGCTCATATATAGTGCCATACTTGGTGCTATATCCCTCTCAGTTCAACCGATTGTCTCTAGTGCTATGACCTCTGCCGAGATCTGGACACTCTTTGCTTCAACCTATGCAAAACCAAATAGAGGTCACATCAAGGAGCTGAAGTTTCAGGCTAAACAATGGACGAAAGCGTCAAAGAAAGTAGATGAATATGTTCAAGGACATATCACACGTTTTGAACAACTAGCCATTCTCGGAAAAGTAATTGATCATGAAGACCAAATTAGGTTTATACTCGAAGGCTTACTAGGGGAGTATAAATAAGTGGTTGACCAGATGGAAGGAAGAGAGTTTCCTCCCAACATTCCCGAGCTTCTGTTAAATCATGAGGCTAAGTTACTGTCTGAAACTCCCCGTCACAGTGTACCAGCATCTGCGAACGTTGCACATCATCGATCTCAACCAGCCTACAACCAACGTTACAACCAGCAATCAGGCTATCAACACAACAACAATGGCAACAAGAACTGGACACCAACACCTTACATTGGTCGCTGCCAGTTATGTGGTATTCATGGTCATAGTGTCAAGAGATGCACTCAGCTAAATCAACAACTGACAACCGCTCCACCAGGCTATACACAACACATCCAGCCATCATACATGCCACCTAATTGGTAACCAAGGGAAAATATGGTGTTAGCGCCATCTCACAACAAACCAATGGCTCCTAGGTAGTGGAGCTATCCACCATATCACAAGTGATCTCAACAACTTGTTTCTTCACCAACTTTACTCTGGAGGAGAAGATGTTATGATTGGAGATGGTTCTGGCCTCTGGCCTGGAAATAACTCATACTGGTTCTCCACTAAACTCCCATCTCTTATTCGTCCTTTGGATTTAAAGAATGTTCGTTGTGTACCTAAAATTCACAAAAACTTGATATCAATTTATAGTCTCTGTAATATTAATTAAGTTTTTGTGGAATTTTTCCCCGCGTCGCGTCTTTTCAGGTGAAGGACCTCCGCACAGGAACCCTATTATTCCAAGGTCGCACCAGGGATGAGTTGTATGAGTGGCCAGTAACCCCTCACCTAGCTGCTGCCCTTTATACTTCACCATCACCCAAAACCAGTCTCCAGTCGTGGCATTTGCGACTTGGACACACTTCTTTTTCTGTTTTTCAAACTCTTGTTTCTCAATTTGCTTTACCTTTGTCTTCTTCACCTAAACAATTTTCTTTCAATGATTGTTTCATAATAAAAGTCATAAGTTACCCTTTTACCAAACCTCTATCACTTCAAACAGACCATTATAATACATATTCACAGATTTTTGGACGTCTCCGATAACATCAATTGACAACTACAAATATTACGTGATATTTGTCGATCACTACACGAGATACACCGGGCTATATCACCTCAAGCAAAAGTCTCAAGTTCGTGAAATCTTCATTGCTTTTAAAGCTCTCATTGAGAACAAAGTTCAAACCAGAATTTGAACATTATATTCTGATAACGGTGAGGAATACGTCGCTTTACGGCAATTTCAAGCTGAATCTAGGATAGACCACCACATACCCCATCACACAATGGTATATCGGAGAGGAAGCACCGTCATATCGTCGAGATGAGGCTCACACTTCTCAGCCAAGCGTCTGCTTTCAAAGTCTATTGGACATATGCCTTCTTAGCTGTTGTCTTCCTGATAAACTGACAACCAACATCAGTCCTAGACAATGATACGCCCTATCATTGTTTATTCAAGACAAAACACAACTACACAAGGTTGAGAATTTTTGGGAGTGCCTGCTACCCATGATTACGCCCATACGCAACAAATAAACTTGACAATCGATCGACAAGTTGTGTATTTTTTGGATACTCGTTAACGCAGTGTGTTTACCTGTGTTTTGAGAAACAAACTGGTCGAATTTACACATCCAGGCACGTCCAATCCGAGGAAATGAGCATCCCCTTCCAAGAACAATGAAACCCCATATCGCAACCTCTTGAAGCTGAAACCTCTTCAACCTCACCCCAAACTGCAACCACTGTGCCACTCAATATCGATTCCTCACTCGGATTCCTGCGCTCGATCCTTCACAACAATCAGTTGATTCCACTAACACCGCCCCAACCGAACACACTGAGAAAGGATAAATAGAGAGAGAAAAAATCCTTTCTAGAAGCTTACCAAAAGCTTTAAGAAAAGGGAATCAAGGTCTAGGTACAGATCAATGAAAGAGAAGGATCAGTACTAAGAACGATGAATCACACAAAGAGACAAAATTGTACCAGATTAATAAAGAGGTAGAGATGATTTTCTGAAATATTCTTAAGCATTACATTAACAGCCTCAACGGCTTTATAATACTGTAGTTTAGGAAAATAAACCGGAAATTACAACTTAATTTAAACCAAAAAAGATTGTGGATGATAATCCTATAGCAATACTCCCCTATTGAGAGAATCCTTGTCCTCAAGGATCAATATCAGAGAACTTTTTTTTTTTTTTTTNACGGCTTTATAATACTGTAGTTTAGGAAAATAAACCGGAAATTACAACTTAATTTAAACCAAAAAAGATTGTGGATGATAATCCTATAGCAATACTCCCCTATTGAGAGAATCCTTGTCCTCAAGGATCAATATCAGAGAACTTTTTTTTTTTTTTTTAATATCAGAGAACTTGGTTGTGGAGTCTTGATAGTATTCCCATGTGGCTTTGTCAACGCTCTCCCCTTTCCACTGCATTAAGGCCTTCGTGACAGCTCTGTTTTGGTGCTTCACCATCTTCTTTCGACCAAGTGAAGCTACCCTTTTGAGTAATGAGAACATAAGCTTAGCTATTATATTATACCTTTCCATAAAGCAACTGACATTAGCAGGTGAATCCCGGGATTAATCCATATAAGGCAGAGAATTGGACTGAGATTCTTGTATGTATGATGCTGCAGCAGGAACAGGTGGTGAAGCTAACTTGAGAAAAACACCATATAACCGTTCAGGACCAGACACTTTGAGTATATCAGTTAAGAAATATGAAGGAGGCACCAAAAATAAAGTTGTTCCATCATCTAATTTAGCAACACCTGCTCGGTTTTTTGAGCCAAGGTAACAGAGAGATTCAGTGTACGATGCAAAATCTTCTTCACTATCTGGTAAGAAGAAAACAATCTCAAATCCAATGGCTTCAGTGAAATGTTTAGCAAGCATATCCAAATCGATTCTTGCTGACAATTAACAACCTCAGGGAGTTTAGTTTTAATCTCTTTTTCAATAGATATACAACGAGCACTACACACAGGAGTTCCACCCTTGGCAATAACTCCTCTCCACAAGTAATCAGTACCAGAGTAACCACGGATAGACCCAGTAGCAGGAGTAAAACCATCCTCCGATCCATCTCTTCTGGTTCGTTTGCTTTCGCTGTCAAATTCTGCCAAAAGAGTCAACTGAGGTTGCTGTGAATCACTATCGATCTCTTGCACTTGCAATAACGCAATATGTGGTTCCATTACCATCGGTTTATTAAGACTTCCACCTTTCACCAATTTGCAGTTGGTTTTTGTGACTCCTCTCAACACGTGTTTCTTGCTTTGAGTATTGAACTCCATCCGAAGATTGGAGAAATCCCACCGGATAGGACCAAAAGTAGTGAGCCATTGTACTCCCAACACTAAATCACAACAATCTAGCGGTAACGTTCGGATCTCTGTCTCAAAATTATAGCCTTGCATCGACCAAGAGAATTTGGAGCACTTGTACTTTGATAACAGCTGAGACAGATACCGGCTTGATTAATTCCAATAGACAACCCACTTCATTAGCAACATTTATATCCAGGAAGTTATGTGTACTACCTGGGTCAACTAACACATAGAGCTTCCTCTTACCAAACTGTCCCACCAAACGCATACAGTTAAATGTACCTGAACCATTGAGTGCATTAAGTGAAATAGTTGGAGATTTCTCATCAGCTGCTACCGCTTCCATATGAGTTGCAAACTCTTCTTCACCACTGCTATCGCCATCCTCTTCACCATCGAGCAAAAATATTTGGGACTTCTTATGTTTCAAGTGATGTCCGGGTGTGTATGGCTCATCACAGAACATACATAAGCCCTTAGATCTCCTTTCCTGCATCTCAGGGTAAGAATATTTTCTGGGTTGTTTATCAGCAGGGATTTTGGGAATGAAAGTAGGTTTCGGTGGAGGTGTTGATAGTATAGGAGAGTTGGTGTTTGGTGTGGTGTTTTGGTAATGTTTGAAGGGATTGAAGGGAGCTTTGTAGTATTTATTTGGTGTATGGGCAAGAGAGGATTCATGGAGCTTAGCTATACGGGCTGCATCAGTTATATTCGTTGGTTCAAACTGTCTAGCGTGAAGAGAAAGATGAGGGTTCANATGAAGAGAAAGGTGAGGGTTCATATTTTTTAGGAAAATGCTGAGAGCATGAGATGCAGGTAAGGTGATTCTCATTAATGCAGTTTCAAATCTTTCCAAATATTTCTCATTCGTATCTTCTTCTTGCCTTGTACCCACTAGTTCTGCTAAAGGATCATCAAACATACCACCAAATCTAGCTGAAATAGCTATCACATATTCTGGCCAGGAAGGGAAGATCTCATACCTTGTAGACATGCAGTCGTGATGCCATTCATAAGCTCGACCACTGATATGCATAACAGCATATCGAACCTTATTTTCTGGAGGGGTACCATCCACCATGAAAAACTGCTCGCACTTATAGATCCACTCACGCAAGAGAGATCCATCGAACTTAGGAAAGTTCAGTTTAGTCAGATTTGTGCGAAACCCATTTTGTTTAGCGTAAGAACCGTCATTTCCCCTGTTTGTTTACCGTTTGTCTTTGATCCAGGATGTTTATCTGGTGGATCTGGGACTTGCTTATGATCAGGAGTCTGAGGAGTCATCACGAGCACAGCTGAAAAAGATGAGCAGTTTGGGTCGCGTGGTGTCGTAGCAGCGTCTGGGAAAAATACTGCGAGATGATGTTCTGCAGAGAGTTAACGTCTTCTCTTATGGCGTCAGTACTCTGTTTCTGCTCTTCCGTTTGCTTGGACTGAAGCTGAGCCATTTCTTCAAGCTTCTTGTTCATCTCGATCATGGAGTTATGTCTAGTATCCGCCATTTTCACGATTCAAGGAGCGAGAGATGCTCTGATACCAATGAGAAAGGATAAATAGAGAGATAAAATCCTTTCTAGAAGCTTACCAAAAGCTTTAAGAAAAAGGAATCAAGGTCTAGGTACAGATCAATGAAAGAGAAGGATCAATACTAAGACCATGTCCATTGAGACATCTTAAGAGTATCTATGACCTGTGGTCAATAAACAAAAAAAAAAGAAAAATAGAGAGAAGACAAGAACCGGTTCTTGTCAAAGAAATTTGAGAAGCGGATGAGAATCGCAGAGGTGTCCGCTCGTGATTGGCTACATGATATCAGTAAAATCATTCTTTCATTTCTCTGTTCTCTCTCTCGAAGCGTCTCTTCCCTTCCTTGGATCAAGCTCCAGAGAAGAGGGCGATATTTGTTTAACATGGTGGAAACTAGGAGTAGCTCTTCTGCTTCCAAGCGGCTTTCCGCTTCTTCTCCCGAAATTTCATCATCACGGCCCAACAAACGATCTAAGGTTAAGATCGATACCGACGTTAGTGCTTCAATCGCTTCTTTGCGTAACTATCTATTTTGGAATTGTGGGTTTTGCTTCGTAGGGGAGGGGTTAGTTCTCGTTCTCTGGATTTGAATCTGGGTCTTCTGGATTCTGAATTCTGAATTCCTTGGTTTCATATTCGATTTGTTTGTGTTTTCTTTGCTTTCTCAGATTTCGAATCTCTCTTTGTCTCTTACCTCTGATCGTGGGTTGAGATGAAATTTTATAATTTTAATGATGATTGTAGTTCTGAGAGATTGATTTGGTTGATGAGGCTTGTGCCAATGTGAGAGTCCAGCTTGTTAGTCAACCTGAAGAGATTGATAACCTTGAAAGGAAGATGATGCGGCTGGAAATTGAACTTCATGCCTTGGAAAGGGAAAATGACAAAGCGAGCAAAGCTCGACTTGTGGAGGCATGATACAATTTTCTTCTTTCTTTAGAATTTGAATGTTTGACATTCAAGTCCAATATATGCTTCCTTTGGAGCTCTTGCTTGTTAATTGACTAGGAGAATTTTGAGAGATTTGCTTTGTGAAAGAGAACTTTTATTTAGTCTAGCACATCCTGTAAGAAGCATTTAGTTTAGAAGCATTTAGTTTAGAAGCATTTAGTTTTGATGAGAGAATAAAATCTCTGATGAGTGTATTACTTGCAGGTGATTGCAGAAAGGCTTTGTGAAAAAGAGATTCAAGAGCTTAGAGAAACATTCAAAATCATGGACTCTGAGAAGAGCATGAGAGTGAGTTATAAAGAACTCAAAACCGTTCTCGAATTATTCAATACAAATCTTGACAACTCTGACATCAATGGTCTTCTACAAACACCAGTAAGTAGACAATTAATGTACCAATATATAGATTTATAGATCAGAATGATATAAGTTTGCTTCATATATTCTTTTAACACATGAATACATCCTGGGACCCCTTGTTTTAGACGAATGTGCACTTGGAAGACACAGTAGACTACGAGGAATTCATAGAGGCCATTATAAGATTGAAACAAATACAAGAAGGAGAAGCAAATGAGTAATGAAGTTGGCGCCAAATATATTTTTGTCTGAAGAAGTGTAATGTGGACTAAAAACCTGATGAAGGCGAATGTAAGTAAATGTGATGCATTCACTCTTTCTCATATTCTTCACTAATTCAATTTACTATAATTTAGACAGTAGAAAGCTACACAGAGGACCACAACAAATGATATAGTACAAGCAGAACAAGATGAAGAAGGGGTAACAAAGAGACCACATGAGGATCTACTAATGGAGGTAATGTGTTTCAATTATTATTGTTTAAATAAATGTTTTTTAAGAACCCCTAATGTAAGTAAAAATTTAAACAAGGTTCTTAATGAATGATATTTATAAAAATAATATTAAAATATGTTTAAGAACTCTTATTCAAGAGTTATTAAAGTGGATGCTCTAAGAACGATGAATCACACAAAGAGACAAAATTGTACCAGATTAATAAAGAGGTAGAGATGATTTTCTGAAATATTCTTAAGCATTACATTAACAGCCTCAAACGGCTTTATAGTACTGTAGTTTAGGAAAATAAACTGGAAATTACAACTTAATTTAAACCAAAAGAGATTGTGGATGATAATCCTATAGCACACACCTCCGCTCCAACCAGTCCCACAGTCTTGCCTCCCAGACCCGTCGCCGTTTGTCACCGCCGATGATCGAGAAAATCTCCTCGAGATCGTAAAAGTACCCATCGCGCAAGCTCATCCGTCATCAAGTGGAGAAGACAACATCAACCCATCTCAAATTTCTCCAGCCCAAAACTTAAACCAAAGCCCACTTGATATAACCTTGGCCCATCAACCCTTTAATCCACCAAAAAATTCCCAAACCCATGGTCCATTACAAACCTTGGCCCACACTCAAAATACAAATCCCACTTCTTCTCTCCCACCCGATAACTTTGCTTCGTGCCTCCCTAATCCTATACCACCACCTCCATCCCCTAATCCACACCGAATGACCACTCGTTCTAAAAAAAATATCACCAAACCGAACAAGAAATTCACCCTGACTCACAAACTTATCCTCCTGAACCAAAAACAAGCTCTTAATGATGATAGATGGCGCAGTGCGATGTGCGAGGAGATGAACTCTCAAACCAGCACATACCTGGGATTTGGTTCCACGCCAAGCTCATCAGATGTGGTTGACTCGAAATGGATTTTTACCACTAAATTTCTTTCCAATGGTGATCTTGGTAGGTACAAAGCGAGGCTCGTAGCGAAGGTTTACAATCAACAAGTTGGCCTGGACTATGATGAAACATATATCCCGGTGATCAAATCAACGACGATATGATTGGTTCTGGGTATTGTAGTAACAAGAAATTGGGCAGTACAACAACTCCATGTCAATACATCCTTCCTTCAAGGCAAACTGAATGAAGGAGTGTTCATGGCACAAACGCAAGGATTTGTTGATGCTAATCACCCAACTCATGTTTGTCGCTTGAACAAAGCCATTTACGGACTTAAACAAGCTCCTCAGACATGGTACCTGGAGCTTAAACAGTTTCTCTTAAGTGTTGGCTTTGTCAATTCAATTGCATATACATCACTCTTCATCCTCCACAAAGGACCTCAACTATTGTATCTCTTGGTGTATGTTGATGACATACTCCTTACGGGCAATGATGCTGCATTAATTCAACAGACTTTGGACACTCTTGCGAGTCGGTTTTCTCTAAAAGACCTTGGCCCTTAGCATTACTTTCTTGGTGTTGATACTCACTAAGACATGTATGCTTGATGCCAAACAAGTAACTACGCCGATGGCATCTTCCCCAAAGCTCACCATACAGTCTGGTATTGCGCTTTCGGACCCCACTGAGTATCAAACCGTTGTTGGAAGCCTTCAATATCACTCCTTCACTCGACCAGATATTGCTTATGCAGTGAATCGACTTTCGCATTTTATGCACAAGCCAACGACGGATCACTTCCAAGCTGCAAAGCGAATCTTGAGTTATCATGGCTGGTTTCTCTTCTGTCTGAACTTGGCATCTCTTTATTGGTGACTCCCATGATATACTGTGACAATGTCGGTGCAACCTCTATAGGTGCAAATCCAGTTCTTCATTCTAAAATGAAGCATGTCGCCTTGGATTTTCACTATATACGTGAACAGGTACAACCAGGTCGCATTCGTGTCTCACCGTCTCCACGAAGGACCAGCTCGATGATGTCCTCATCAAGCCTCGTCCGCGCTCGATGTTATCCTCTCTCTATACCAAGATCGGAGTCGTTGTCCTACCTCCGTCTTGCGGGGCCGTGTTAAGGAAAGATATAGAAATCAAATCTTTGTAATTATGCTTTCATATACTCGGTATATTGTGTACATACCCTAAAGCTCTAACTATAAGAGTCGATGTTTCAACGTTGAAAGGAAATAAGAAAAGGAATAATATGAAGAAAACACGCTATTTTCAACTTAATTAGATGCTAGGGCCAGTGACAATTATGAGGCACTTTCATTTTGTTGTTTGACCATTTTACCCTTGAATCTCTTATCTCTTCTCTCTTATCTCTCCTCGCTCATTCTCTGCACTCTTCTCTCTTCTATCTTCTTCTTTTCTCTCTTCTCTCTTCTTCTCTCTTCTCTTACCAAAAATCAACCAAAAAATCAAAGAATTAAGCGAATCGTTCTCTCTGTCTTCTCTCTTATCGTTCTCTCTGTCTTTTCTCCTTTTCTTCTCTCTTTTTGTCTCTCGTNTTCTCCTTTTCTTCTCTCTTTTTGTCTCTCGTTCTTTTCTCTTGTTCTTCTCTCTCTTTTCTTCT
>OVAU01003354.1:0-11189 GCA_900406315.1 Biscutella laevigata subsp. laevigata
GTAGATTTACTAAACCATAGTAAAATCCTACTTATCAAATAGCGAACCTCGGTCTCGTTTAGGCTTTTGCTGACGTAGAAGATTGGTCGCTGCTCGACTTGGTCTTCTCGAACTAGTACTTTGCCGATGGTCGCGCTCGTGGTGGCGAAGTATAGGTATAATGTCTCACCCTCCTCAGGTTTTGCCAATATTGGTGGGGTCGACAAGTAAGTCTTAAGTTGCTGAAAAGCCTCTTTCCATAGGTCGGTCCATTCAAATTTCTTGTTAGCTCGAAGAAGCTGGTAAAACGGAAGACACTTACCCGTTGACCTCGAGATGAACCGGTTGAGAGAGGTGATCCTTTCCGTTAACCGATGTACTTCTTTCGCGCTTCTTGGGGATGGTAGCAAGGTCACGCCTACGATCTGCTTCGGGTTAGCCTCAATTCATCGCTTCATTACTATGTACCCTAGGAATTCGCCCGCGATTACTGCGAAGGTGCACTTTGTAGGGTTCAGTTTCGTGTAGTACTTGTTGAGCACCTTGAAACATTCGTCGAGGTGACCATTGTGGTCAAACGCTTTTAGCCACTTGACGAGAATGTCGTCGATGTACACTTCCATTTTTTTCTCGATTTGTTGCTCGAACATTTTGTTCACCAGTCATTGATAGGTGGCTCCGGGGTTCTTTAAGCCGAATGGCATAACCTTGTAGCAGTAGATCCCTCTATCTGTTATGAACGACGTCTTCTTACGGTCGTCGGGGTTCATAAAGTTCTGGTCTTTTCCCGCGGTCGCTTCCACTAGGCGACTAATGTGTGGGAGGGGGAAGCTATCCTTCGGGCACGCTTTGTTAAGATCGGTGAAGTCGACGCAGACTCTCCACTTCCCGTTCTTATTTTTTACGACTACTAGGTTTGCCAGCCACTCCGGATATTGGACCTCGCAGATTGATCCCGCTTTTAAGAGTCTAACGACTTTGTCGTTTACAGCTTGGGCTTTCTCGCTTCCCCGGTTTCTCCTCTTCTGCCTCGCTGGCTTTAATGTGGGATCCACGTTGAGCTCGTGGCAGATCACTTCGGGATCGATTCTGGGCATGTCGCTTGCGGACCATGTGAAGGTTCCTACATTGTTTCTCGGGAACTTGGCCAACTCCTCTTTGACCTTGTTATCCAAGTTTCTTCTGATTCCCACTTCTTGTTCGGGATGCGCGTCGTCCAGCGCTATCATCTTTACGTCTTGGTCCGCTCTTGGACTCTTCTCCTATGGGGCATTTCTTTCTCGTGCCCCGTTCATTAATTTTTATTTGGGAAGCCTGCCATTCTCTTGTGCTCGGCGAGGTAACATCCCCGCGACGCACTCTGGTCCCCTCGAATAGTTCTCGTTCCTCCCAGAGTTAGGAACTTCACGCATTGATGGTAGGTTTACAGGACAACCTTCATCAATACGAGCCATGGTGTGTCGAGGATGGCATTATAGATTGCAGGCTTGTCGATGATGTGGAAGCGAACGACCTTGTTCACTCCTCAGGCGCATACTGGCAATTTGACCGTTCCGGTCATGACCGCGGTTTCTTATGAGAATCCAGTTAACGTATGGAGGTTCGACTTTATCTTTGTCTCGTCTACCACCATCTTTTCCATGTCGTCTTTGAACATGCGATTAACAGAACTTTCTGTATCTCGGATCCAAGTTTCCTTCATAGCTCGGACATCGAATCTTGCCTTTGTGACGAAATCGTATGTTGGTGATGTTGCTTGTGAATGACGTCTTTTGTGTTTCTTCAAGTACTCGTTCGATCTCGGGAGCCAAACTTGTAGCTCGGTGAACTTGAGATGTCATCTCGACGATCCTTTCTCTCATCTTCTCCATCTCCAGGTCCCTTCTGTCCGAAGAGTTCTCATCGACTGTCAGCGGTGTTTGCAGGTTTTGTTGAAGGGCGCCTCCGACCCGTTTGCCCTGTCTCCTCTTGATGAGTCACAGTGTGTTGCTCGGTTTGGGGCGCAGGAAATTCTACGTACAAGTTTTGACGGAGGTCGCGAGCTGGGGGAGTCTGATCTTCGGTTCTCTGACCACATATCTGGTGTTGAGCCCTTTGTTGCTCGCGCGCTATGCTTTTGAGGATATCGCTCATCCTCTGGCTCTCGAGATCTTGACGGTTCATCCGATCGATGAGTCACTTAAGCATATCTATTACAAGCTTGACCGAGGACGATCCAATAACTAATCATGAAGAGAATTCACTCCAGGTCTCCATTGGAGCAATCACAAGATCAAGAGCCAAGAAGCTAGTTGGAGTATTGAGCCTTACCTTAGAAGAATTGAATCTACACGTTCATCACTTGAAGTAGGAAGAAGAACCGGATTCGTTCAACATGTTACAGTCATCTTCAAGTGCATGATCCGGGGTAGGTTATTCTAAGGTTGGGCACTCTTTTTCCTTAGGCTAGGTTTTGTCCCATTTGGGGTTTACTAGCCAAGGTTTTAATGAGACCCATTCACATCTAAAACCCCAAGTTTTACCCTCGGACGCACCAAGAGGCATCTCCGTGACTTAGCCATTCAAATGGCTTGTGACCTTTGCTCTTTTGGTGTGTCCTTTCTATCTTATCCTTTAAAACATTATCTTCTTAATGCTTTGCGTTTTGGACCCAAGTGTTAGGGTTTCCTTGCTTGTTTGAGTATTTAAACTCTTAAACTTGTATCCATCTTTTTCATCCAACTTTTAAAAATCAAAAACGAGTTTTCTCTCTAAGTTAGTTTATTCTAAGTGTGTAGTATCTTAGAAACCCTAGGTGAGTAATATCCTAGGTTCGATCAAGGTGTATCCAAGCTCGCTTCATAACCTTGGTCGTCCTTATTGTACCATCTGTTACATTTTCACTCATTCTCGCCAAGGTTGCCAGAAAACCTTGTCCTTGCCGTTCCGTCGACTTCTCCTCCACTTTCCCTAACCTATCTTCTCAACATACCACCATTCTTATCCCATTTCACGGTCCAAGAAGTTTCAACACCATCGGAGTTCAAAGAGTGGGTTGTCGTGGCCTTAGGTCGTGACATCGTACGGACGGCGATTCACCGTACCACGGCTTTCCGACTGTCGTACAACAGACAACCTCAACAATCCTCCAGCTAAAACTCTGATTTTCCTGACCTAATATTTTGCACCTTTCACTCTTTAGATCACCTATAACTCTTCACCAAATTTCAGATTCATTGCTTGCACCGTTCTAGAGATCTCACTCCCTTGGTTGCGGCCTTCACGGCGACCCAAAACCATACTTTTCAAGCCGAACCTTGTTCTTTGCAACCAGGGTTGTGTCAAGTGGTATCAGAGTACTTGAAGAGGCTCCCCGTACACTCTCATGGAGTCTTCTTTCCTTTTCTTTCAAGTTTAAGTTTCGGTTTTACGTTTTGGTCTTTCATCCATGACTTAGCTTGCAAACTTTGAGAAAAAGATTGAAACTTTTATGTTTTTCGCGTTTGAATCTTGTTTTAGTAACTGTCTTTTTTTAGAAAACCCAAAAAGATTTTTACTTTTATATATATTAACCTAGTTTTGCTAGGGTTGGTCGTTTGTTTCCGGGTTTTAACTACATCATTTCAAGCTTTGCATTTGCTTTTGCAGTGACTCTTAGCACGGAGAAAAGACAAGGCAAGACAGAGAAATTCAAAAGAAAAATTTTAACAATTTCAAAGCATATGATCCACTACCTCCGTTCCCAAGATGATTTCAACGTGTAGGCATGGGATATTATTGTATGTTCAAGTTTCTTCTTTTTTTATTTAATTGATATACATATTCTTCATCACTGGTCCAGTGTTCTTATTATTTACCATAATGGAGATGTTAAACTCTATAGTTTCACGTTACTTTAGCATACAATGCTTTATATGAATATTACTTTGAATATCTTTGTGAAATGTTGAGTTAAATATCTTTTTTTAAGAAAATCTAAAATTAAAAATAAATATGCGCATCACACGAATATTGTGCTATTATCAGTGCCTATCTTAGGGCCAAGCTAACCAAGTTTGCTTTTGAGACTCCTGATAAATATATATTTTTCGGCTCTCAATTATTATATTTCTTTGTAGTGCAGTCTGCATTAAAAATATCATTTTAGTCTTTAATAATACAATCAACCCGAATTAGAGTCTCCTAACCAGGGTTGGGCCTGGCTAGTCTGCATTAAAAGTATCATTTTAGTTAACATATGTTATGGGGAAGAAGAGACATGTGTGAAATAGGGTGATGGTCTAAACACTTAATAGTTTTATTTCATCATCTATTAAGTTCTGTATTCTCGAAGAACCTTTCCAAAAGTCTCTTAACCGTTTCATAACATGAGGGGAACATTTGCCCATTTATCTTCTTCCTTCTCATATTTTTGCTCTCATATCCTCCATAAATCTTCATTTAAATGATTATGTAATACTCATTCCACCCTCCCTTCACCACTTCACATTAATTAATAAAAAACAATACAAAAATTAAATTATTTATATACTTTTTTTCTCTTTCTCCTCCTCCCTTGCCTACACGCCAATAAATCTTTTCCTTCTCTTTCTCTTTTTACTAGGTGAACGCGCGGTTAGATGTAGAAAAATAGTTCTAAGAGAAATAAATGAATTCGGTGCAAGTTTACACGTGAATAAAATGTTAGAGGTTTGCACTAAAAACTATATGACTTATACATGACTTATTATAAATAGGATACGTACTCTTACGAAAGGAGTTGTGCAAAAATTGGATGAATTGCATAGGGATCACACAAGTAAGAACTTTCTACAAAATGTAGTTTGCTTTGGGTATCTATGTGAATAAAAAAAGTTAAAATATTATTATGGAATTAGAAAACGTAGTTCACCTAATAACCGTAAATATGTTAATTTGATTAATTATATAAAAATAGTTTAAAACTAAAAGTTTGAAGGGTTTATTAATAAGAAATTTGCAAATAGGGGATTTTAAAATGAGACTATTAATTTGGCGAGTTTTTGTATGGGTTAAGATTGTAGGGAGGGTCTAAAATTGTAAACCCTTGTTTCATTCTACCAAAAAATTGACTACCTACTGAAATTAGCATATGGATAAAATAACCTAAAAAAGAGATGAAAAAAAGTATTAATGCACCAACAAAAATAACCTGAGATAACCTTACTCCTTAGAACTTAAAATGACAAATATATGCACCATAGCTTTACTTAAGACCTTCGTGCTTCGTGCTATGCTCCTTTTTAACAATGACCATTAGCAAATCGATACACATCAAATCCATGAATTTTGTCTCCAAAGCATTACCTTGCAAACTTTTTTTTTTGGTTAAGGATTTTCATTAAAGGAGATAATAAAACCCAAGCAGGGCCCAATTACACAGTCTAACATAAAGATCCAGGAAAAGAAATACATGGGCTCGGCCCAAAACAGACATAACCCTAATACTCCTTCTTTAGCCGCTGCCGCCACCACCTGCAAATTCCGGCGAAGGAGCCACCGTCACCACCAACAACTTCGACGTACAACGCCTCGGTTCTAGGAGAGCAATGAATGAGGCGTAGTCCTCAGATTCCCTTCCCCTAACGCTGCGCCGGAGGACTGAGCTGGTGAAGGAGCGCCGCCGCAGGCGAAGAAGCCGCCGACCCAGATCCGCGAACAGGACCCAACTGGACGGATCTAGACAGAGGCAAAGACATGCACGGAGCGCAACACACCAGGGCTGAGGAGCTTCGCCACGAGAGCTTGAAGGCCAAGCCGCCGCCACTCTACCAAACACAAGACCGCAGCCGCTAAACCACCTCGAAGCGACGGAGAAGGAGTTTAGGGGACTCCTTCAAGGATCTACACCGGAAAAAGAGAGAGGATAAGGAGCTTACCGACCATTGGGGAAATCTCGGAGATGTGTGCTACGCCGCCGGAGAGAGGATTTTCAAAGGAACTCTCACCCACGGCCAAGCTAGGTTGGATGCAAGAGAGGGAGAGAGGAGGAGAGCGCGGTGCACGGAGGTGAAACCAACCGACGAAGAAGAGTAGGTTCCGCCGCTCTTCAGACCCACCGGAAATCCCCAGCTTAGCCGCCGAAAATCACCTAAGGAGGAGAGAGAGTTTGCGAGCTAGGGTTTTATCGTTGTTGCTTGCTCCCATTACCTTGCATACTTATTATCATTCCTGCAAATTTTACAGAAACAAAATCAAGTTTTTAAAAACAGCTTTCGATAATAAGTTAAGATAGAAAAATAACAACAGACATATTTACCTAAAATGTAGTTTACCAAAAATAAATATTTACCTGAATGTTAAGATCCATCTTCATGGAAATTGTAGAATGAAAGGGACAACCACTAAACTGGAATTAGTTTTCTTTTCAAGGTTTTAAGGTTCTAGGATTTATCCTGATATGAACCATAAAAACATACGTTACATTTGCCCTTAGATCTTGTGAAGCTCTTATGAAGCTGTCCAGATGTAACTGAAGGCACATGATTACCAATGGTCCATTTGAGCAATGTCTTCTTTTGGATCTGGTCCGGTTCAATGTTACTAAGAACGGTCCACATTTCTCTCCAAGGTTCTCCATCGATGCACATATCAATGGTTCTCATTAAGATTTAATTTAAATCTCATTACTTGTTAAAACCAATGTAGAAAATGTATGTGGATTACCTGAAGTATATCGAGTCAGTACGTTACACACACTATCGTTTCATACTTTCCAAAAACTTTTATGCACTCCAAGCTGCTCGGTTCTTTGGCATCAAATCAATGTCGTGGTGGAGATATATATCGCAAAAATCAACAAAGAGAGATCTATGGATCATAATTTTCAGATAGAAGGAAACAGTGATGCGAAATTTAGCTGTAAGGCAAGGCAAATTCATTGATTTTTATAAATAGTAACAGTTTATTTCTAATCACTCCTTATGCTGCATGATATTAGCAAAACACAAGTAGTTGTGCCAACTAACTAATAAAACGCTTTCTAAAGCAGAGTTCTAATCTTGGCTTTGTAGAAGTTATTCAAAGAGAATCTTACTGCTATGAAGAAGCTTGTGGGATCTGAAGCAGTGAATCTCGTCAGACTTGTAAAACTCAAACTGTTGATCAATGACAGTGTGATTGTAGTTGCTCAGCTTCTTGTTTAATGCAACATCTTCCCATACATAATGGCTATCATAATTTACTTTGTGGCTTCCGCTGCGGCTTTCCTGTACACTTGAACATAGCATGGAAAAACAGTGGCTCAAAGCCGAAGATGCCCTGAAGAGTCAGCGAGAGGAAAATTGTCACGTTAAAATGAGAACTTGCAAAAATGCAGACACAAATAACCAATGCATTAATGCTCAAGTGAGTGATGCAAGAAAAGTTTTTGTACCTACGTATATGAGATCAATTACATAGAAATAGAGGTCTTTTCAATTTCAAGACTGAGGAACAGCCATTTG
The DNA here is from genome assembly GCA_900406315.1 of Biscutella laevigata subsp. laevigata. Lineage (NCBI taxonomy): Eukaryota > Viridiplantae > Streptophyta > Magnoliopsida > Brassicales > Brassicaceae > Biscutella > Biscutella laevigata. The sequence continues at coordinate 7,422 of OVAU01003354.1, forward strand.
TTGTTTCTTTATCCTCTTGTCCGTCTTCACAACGCTGAAACAGAGCAAGAGACAAAGAGAATGTGAGTTTCATCCAAATATCCACTTGACAAACATTGTTATTATGGTGTTTAAATTCTTAGGTGACTTGATATCATGAGGAGTGAGGAACATCCACGAGTGCATCCAAACTAATTTAAGCTGCATCTTGTTTTTTCCTGAAGCTAATAGTTAAAAGTGTTGGTTGTTGCAGCTCTCTTGTCAATAAAATACTTTTAAGCTGAGGATTCTCATAAATTAATACCATAAACACATCAAACTCATACATTGCTCGAAAAAGGGATGTTGTCATCTTGTGAAGAGCTAAAGCAAAGCATAAAGTCGAGAAAGAACGTTCTCCGCCTATAGGAGCTGCCTGAGAATTTATCAATGGCTAAAAAAAGAAATGTCTTTCAATTGCAATGAGCTACACATGTTGGATTTTATACAGTCTGAAAGTAAGCACTTGAAAGCTTTGTGTCTTGAACAGAACTGCTTGTTGCATCTTGAGGCATCATAACCTGTCGGGAAATAAAGCCATCGATCAATTGACATAATATGGACACCGTTAATTGCAAATATCGTTGAAAGAAGTATCAATTACCTCTATGGATTTTACCCCAAAAAAATTACCTCTATGGATTTTACCCAAAAAAAATTACCTCTATGGACAAAGTTTTATTTTCATAGCTAACTTTGACGTGTACGTTGATACCTTTCATTCCCAACTGAGCGTTGAATCTGAGTTGAAGATCACACAGACAACCAATCTAAATGTCGACGAAAAAAACTAAATTTGGGTGTTATAAAGAGAAAAACAATCTGGCCTAAAGAACCGTGGGATGTTAGGGTATGAATGTCAAGAAAAGTAAAATTACTCCCGAATCTCGCCATTCACCTTCTTTGAATTTCTCAAGGTATGAAACTTGAATTTGGGAACGTTTCTATCTCCTCTCCCGATGCACCTTCCTTTACGGAGGGAACCAAAAAGAGCAGTCACTCTTTGATTAATGGATGAATCCCCATTACTGCAGCCATATTCTCCGATTAGAATGTTACAAATCGATCTACGAAGAAAAATGATACTCCCTCTGTCCCATTATATAGAATTTTCTAGGTTTTTTATTTTGTTCCAAAATATAGGATTTTCATAAATAACTATGCAAGTTTTAAATTCTTTTTCATTAAATATTGAGTTGACCAACCAATAACATTTTAGTAATCATTTTTTTATTTTCTTTTAAATTATTACTAACATTTCATTAATTATTTTCTTAAGAATTGTGCATTCCCTTAGAAAATACTATATTATGGGACAAATGGAGTATTTGGTAAAAAGGAATACAAAATTGTGGAAATTAAGTGTTTGGTAATCGAACCATGGATCGTAAGAATCCTAAGATTGAGCAATGTTCAAAATAGAGAATGAGGGTGGTTCTAAGAAGAGATCACCATTAATTCCAGAGTTACCATATGTAACCGAAAGTGACGATTCAAATTTTCTTTTCTTTCTTTTTCAAAACGACGATTGAAATTTTGTAAGGGAGATTCATTTGTGTTGCCGACTGTTACGTGAAAAATTTAAGACGCGTTAAAGAAATCAGAAACGAAAATATTTTATAGAAATTATAGGAAAGAAATTTACACGTGGTATTATGAGAAGTTTAAAGAGCTGAGTTGGATAGCCTCAGAAGCTTCCAAAAAAAAAAAAGCCTCAGAAGCTTCAAACTACTACTTTTATTAGTATATATTCTTTCTTCTAGTTTCGTCACATATATTTGACAGTTAAAAGAGGTAGACGTTTCTCTGTAAGTATATGCATTTATGCTACATTTGTATTGCTTCTTAGGATATGATTTTTATTAGATAATTCAGCTAAACTATGAGATATGGATGATAAAAAAATGTAGTGCAACTGGTTCGACTAGTTCCATTATTACAAACAACTAAGATAGGTCTCATTCGTTTGTATAGTTAGGAGATATATCCACATGGACCATTTGGATGGTCTATCTGGATGGATTATCTGGGTGATGTTCGTTTTTTGAGATGCATTTGGATGATACATTTAGATGGACAATTTGGATGCATCTATGTTTGTTAGTGCATTTGAAAAATGCATTTGAAAAATCACATTTTATCTCAGATAATCACGTTTTTATCCTGAAAAATCACATTTGGTCCAAAAAATCACATTTTGTCGCGGAAAATCACGTTTTTGTCGCGGAAAATCACGTTTTTGCAGGAAATCACGTTTTTGCTGGAAAATCACGTTTTTTACGGAAAATCACGTTTTTCCCAAGAAAATCACGTTTTTCTCTCGAAATCACTTTTTTATCCCGAAAATCATATTTTGTCTACAAAAATCACGTTTTGTCCCGGAAAATCACGTTTTTTGCCAGAAAATCAAGTTTTTCCCCGAAAAACACGTTTCCCTGAAGATCTATATTTGTCCAAAAAAATCACGTTTTCGCCAGAAAATCAAGTTTTTTACCGGAAAATCACGATTTTCGCCCGAAAATCAAGTTTTTTGCCGGAAAATCACCTTTTTCCTGAAAAATCCTTATTTGTCCCAAAAATCATGTTTTTGCCGGAAATCACATTTTTCCCGGAAAATCACGTTTTTCCCCGGAAATTCACGTTTTTCCCCGGAAGATCCTATTCATATAATCAGATTAGTAACCTATCTATTTCCAGAAGAATACCTATCAAATATGCAACATCAGAGAGATAGGAAGACTTATCTTATATAATCTGTCTCTGAATTGAATTGGAGCTCTTGATGAGTTCATGTTCTTTCCTTCTGCATCTGTAACACCTGCATCCAGAACTGAAACAATATCAGTAACTGAAACAATATTCAGAACTGAAATAGGGACTCCCAAGTTCTTCTTCTCAGAAGATTCAATACGAACTGGACCAGCTGAAAAGAAGAACTTGCGAGTCCCTATTATAAAACAGATACATGAAAGCTTTATACAAGAAAGACATAACTTCAAGGAATGCGTTCTTTTACTGTGTTCCCAGAAGTTTCCTACAGCAATAAGACGAACAAATTAGATGAGGGTAGTAGATAAAGTAATTGTAATGAAGAAACACAGACAATGAAACACTTAACTTATTTCGGCCTCAGCATCCCTGCAACTGTTAATTAACAATTTCAGTAAGGAAACACATATAGTGAAACACATATAATGAAACTCATACAATGAAACACATAAAATGAAACACATTACTATATTTTACATTAATCCGATTACAATTGATATTTTACAGAGATTTCAAACAGTCAAAGACATAACATAATATATTACAAGAAATTTCAGAAACTGAAACAAAAGATTAAACACACAAAGACAGCAATATATTACATCAAACACATTCAACAGACAAAGCTTATTCATCCAGTATTTGGAGAATCAACTTATATTTGAGTTTTATCTCAAGGTCAGTTAGTGTAGTCTTCGCAAGAAGACTATCTAGCATACTTCTATTGGTAACTTCCTTTTTCATAGCCACTTCTTTCTCTCTTAGCGCAAACATTGAGTTATATGCTTCAAGTGCACTATTACTAAAATCTGATTTTGGTTTTTCAGTTTTGTTCTTCTTGGTTTTACGCTTTGACGCCTTAACACCTATTGGTCTATCCTCCCCAACATCATCTACTGGCATGGAAGTAGCTTCCTCATCATCCACTAACTTCCTCTTGGATGACTCAGAACCGTTTCCAGCCAGTGTAGCGCACCATTT